>CM054062.1:347183365-347403051 GCA_028641055.1 Alopecurus myosuroides | reverse complement strand
CCCTAGGATAAAACAGGGGAATGGGCGGAGGCGCCGAGGACTTGACAACGGAGCGCCGGAGAGAAAACAGGGGAAGGCAGATGCGATCTTAACAGAGTTGTTAGGCATGGTAATCTTGATAGTTATTTCCTTCCAGTTTGCGCCGCATAAATCTACAGTCCCAGCATGCACTCCTTTAAGATTAGATCAGAGATAACAACCGCCCCGCGCCTTCTGCTAGCGACGGCCAAGCTCGGTGGTTGTTAAAAGTATTTTCGGTGCGTATTCCCACCTCGGGTGGACTTGTCTAGTGTTTTAACGACCAAAAGTTTTCAATCTCTTGTCGTTAATGTTAGGTTTTCCAGTAGTGCCCTCTGCGTGAGATACCCTAGCCCTCGTGTAGAAAAAGACGGAACCGGCGTCTAGCCCCCTCTGCGTGAGCCGGAAGTGGGTAGCAAAGTGGAACTAGTTGCTTGGTTCTGTCATGTTAGGCCCAAGGAACACCCTTGACAATGGTAGGGCCCACCTACTTGCAAGATTCCCCCCGTTACGTCAGATCCGGGAGTTTCAGGGTGTGAGCAGTCCTGGAACCCGCGAGAGGGAATCCGACGTCGGTGAGGCCCCAACACAGAGAGTGATGGTATCTTTGGCACCCAACACCCATGATACACTCTAACACACATGGGATGGCAAAACATTGGTTTAGGTTGGATACCGACGCTCCGGATCCCCTCTCCGGAGATACCCTAGCCCCGGTGTAGAAAAAGACGGAACCGGCGTCGAGCCCCCTCTGCGTGAGCCGGAAGTGGGTAGCAAAGTGGAACTGGTTGCTTGGTTGTGTCATGTTAGGCCCAAGGAACACCCTTGACAATGGTAGGGCCCACCTCCTTGCAAGATTTCCCCCGTTACGTCAGATCCGGGAGTTTCGGGGTGTGAGCAGTCCTGGAACCCGCGAGAGAGAATCCGACGTCGGTGAGGCCCAAACACAGAGAGTGATGGTATCTTTGGCACCCAACACCCATGATACACTCTAACACACATGGCATGGCAAAACATTGGTTTAGGTGGGATCCCGACGCTCTGGATCCCCTCTGCGTGAGATACCCTAGCCCTGGTGTAGAAAAAGACGGAACCGGCGTCTAGCCCCCTCTGCGTGAGCCGGAAGTGGGTAGCAAAGTGGAACTAGTTGCTTGGTTGTGTCATGTTAGGCCCAAGGAACACCCTTGACAATGGTAGGGCAACACCTCCTTGCAAGATTCCGCCCCGTTACGTCAAATCCAGGAGGTTCGGGGTGTGAGCAGTCCTGGAACCCGCGAGAGGGAATCCGACGTCGGTGAGGCCCCAACGCAGAGAGTGATGGTATCTTTGGCACCCAACACCCATGATACACTATAACACACATGGCATGGCAAAAACATTGGTTTAGGTGGGATCCCGACGCTCCGGATCCCATCTCCGGAGATACCCTAGCCTCGGTGTAGAAAAAGACGGAACCGGCGTCCAGCCCCCTCTGCGTGAGCCGGAAGTGGGTAGCAAAGTGGAACTAGCTGCTTGGTTGTGTCATTCTAGGCCCAAGGAACACCCTTGACAATGGTAGGGCCCACCTACTTGCAAGATCCCCCCCGTTACGTCAGTTCCGGGAGTTTCGGGGTGTGAGCAGTCCTGGAACCCGCGAGAGAGAATCCGACGTCGGTGAGGCCCAAACACAGAGAGTGATGGTATCTTTGGCACCCAACACCCATGATACACTCTAACACACATGGCATGTCAAAACATTGGTTTAGGTGGGATCCCGACGCTCCGGATCCCCTCTGGGCGAGATACCCTAGCCCCGGTGTAGAAAAAAGACGGAACCGGCGTCTAGCCCCCTCTGCGTGAGCCGGAAGTGGGTAGAAAAGTGGAACTAGTTGCTTTGTTGTCATGTTAGGCCCAAGGAACACCCTTGACAATGTTAGGGCCCACCTACTTGCAAGATTCCCCCCGTCACGTCAGATCCGGGAGTTTCGGGGTGTGAGTAGTCCTGGAACCCGCGAGAGCGAATCCGACGTCGATGAGGCCCCAACACAGAGAGTGATGGTATCTTTGGCACCCAACACCCATGATACACTATAACACACATGGCATGGCAAAACATTGGTTTAGGTGGGATACCGACGCTCCGGATCCCCTATGCGTTGAGATACCCTAGCCCCGGTGTAGAAAAAAGACGGAACCGGCGTCTAGCCCCCTCTGCGTGAGCCGGAAGTGGTAGCAAAGTGGAACTGGTTGCTTGGTTGTGTCATGTTAGGCCCAAGGAACACCCTTGACAATGTAGGGCCCACCTCCTTGCAAGATTCCCCCCGTTACGTCAGATTCGGGAGTTTCGGGGTTGTGAGCAGTCCTGAACCCGCGAGAGCGAATCCGACGTCGGTGAGGCCCCAAACACAGAGAGTGATGGTATATTTGGCACCCAACACCCATGATACACTCTAACACACATGGTATGGCAAAACATTGGTTTAGGTGGGATCCCGACGCTCCGGATCCCCTCTGCGTGAGATACCCTAGCCCTGGTGTAGAAAAAGACGGAACCGGCGTCTAGCCCTCTGCAGGTGAGCCAGAAGTGGGTAGCAAAGTGGAACTAGTTGCTTGGTTGTGTCATGTTATGCCCAAGGAACACCCTTGACAATGGTAGGCCCCACCTCCTTGCAAGATTCCCCCGTTACGTCAGATCCGGGAGTTTTGGGGTGGTGAGCAGTCTTGGAACCCGCGAGAGCGAATCCGACGTCGGTGAGGCCCCAACACAGAGAGTGATGGTATCTTTGGCACCCAACACCCATGATACACTCTAACACACATGGGATGGCAAACATTGGTTTAGGTGGGATCCCGACGCTCCGGATCCCCTCTCCGAGATACCGTGTAGCCCCGGTGTAAGAAAAAGACGGAACCGGCGTCGAGCCCCCTCTGCGTGAGCCGGAAGTGGGTAGCAAAGTGGAACTAGTTGCTTGGTTGTGTCATGTTAGGCCCAAGGAACACCCTTGACAATGGTAGGTCCAACCTACTTGCAAGTCCCCCTGTTACGTCAGATCCGGGAGTTTCGGGGGTGTGAGCAGTCCTGGAACCCGCGAGAGGGAATCCGACGTCGGTGAGGCCCCAACACAGAGAGTGATGGTATCTTTGGCACCCAACACCCATGATACACTCTAACACACATGGCATGGCAAAGCATTGGTTTAGGTGGGATACCGACGCTCCGGATCCCCTCTCCGGAGATACCCTAGCCCCGGTGTAGAAAAAGACGGAACCGGCGTCGAGCCCCCTCTGCGTGAGCCGGAAGTGGGTAGCAAAGTGGAACTAGTTGCTTGGTTGTGTCATTTTAGGCCCAAGGAACACCCTTGACAATGGTAGGGCCCACCTCCTTGCAAGATTCCCCCGGTTGCGTCAGGTCCGGGAGCTTTGGGGTGTGAGCAGTCCTGGATCCCGCGAGAGAGAATCCGACGTCGGTGAGGCCCCAACACAGAGAGTGATGGTATCTTTGGCACCCAACACCCATGATACACTCTAACACACATGGCATGGAAAAACATTGGTTTAGGTGGGATACCGACGCTCCGGATCCTCTCTCCGGAGATACCCTAGCCCCGGTGTAGAAAAAGACGGAACCGGCGTCCAGCCCCCTCTGCGTGAGCCGGAAGTGGGTAGCAAAGTGGAACTAGTTGCTTGGTTGTGTCAGCTAGGCCCAAGGAAAACCCTTGACAATGGTAGGGCCCACCTCCTTGCAAGATTCCCCCCGTTACGTCAGATCCGGGAGTTTCGGGGTGTGAGCAGTCCTGGAACCCACGAGAGCGAATCCGACGTCGGTGAGGCCCCAACACAGAGAGTGATGGTATCTTTGGCACCCAACACCCATGATACACTCTAACACACATGGGATGGAAAAATATTTGTTTAGGTGGGATACCGACGCTCCGGATCCCCTCTCCGGAGATACCCTAGCCCCGGTGTAGAAAAAGACGGAACCTGCGTCGAGCCCCCTCTGCGTGAGCCGGAAGTGGGTAGCAAAGTGGAACTAGTTGCTTGGTTGTGTTATGTTAGGCCCAAGGAACACCCTTGACAATGGTAGGGCCCACCTACTTGCAAGATTCCCCCCGTTACGTCAGATCCGGGAGGTTCGGGGTGTGAGCAGTCCTGGAACCCGCGAGAGGGAATCCGACGTCGGTGAGGCCCCAACACAGAGAGTGATGGTATCTTTGGCACCCAACACCCATGATACACTATAACACACATGGCATGGCAAAACATTGGTTTAGGTGGGATCCCGACGCTCCGGATCCCATCTCCGGAGATACCCTAGCCCCGGTGTAGAAAAAGACGGAACCGGCGTCCAGCCCCCTCTGCGTGAGCCGGAAGTGGGTAGCAAAGTGGAACTAGCTGCTTGGTTGTGTCATGATAGGCACAAGGAACACCCTTGACAATGGTAGGGCCCACCTACTTGCAAGATCCCCCCCGTTACGTCAGTTCCGGGAGTTTCGGGGTGTGAGCAGTCCTGGAACCCGCGAGAGAGAATCCGACGTCGGTGAGGCCCAAACACAGAGAGTGATGGTATCTTTGCCACCTAACACCCATGATACACTCTAACACACATGGCATGGCAAAACATTGGTTTAGGTGGGATACCGACGCTCCGGATCCCCTCTGGGTGAGATACCCTAGCCCCGGTATAGAAAAAGACGGAACCGGCGTCTAGCCCCCTCTGCGTGAGCCGGAAGTGGGTAGCCAAGTGGAACTAGTTGCTTTGTTGTGTCATGTTAGGCCCAAGGACCACCCTTGACAATGGTAGGGCCCACCTACTTGCAAGATTCCCCCGTTACGTCAGATCCGGGAGTTTCGGGGTGTGAGCAGTCCAGGAACCCGCAAGAGCGAATCCGACGTCGGTGAGGCCCCAACACAGAGAGTGATGGTATCTTTGGCACCCAACACCCATGATACATTCTAACACACATGGCATGGAAAAACATTGGTTTAGGTGGGATCCCGACGCTCCGGATCCCCTCTGCGTGAGGTACCCTAGCCCTGCTGTAGAAAAAGACGGAACCGGCGTCTAGCCCCCTCTACGTGAGCCGGAAGTGGGTAGCAAAGTGGAACTAGTTGCTTGGTTGTGTCATGTTAGGACCAAGGAACACCCTTGACAATGGTAGGGCCCACCTACTTGGAAGATCCCCCCGTTACGTCAGATCCGGGAGGTTCGGGGTGTGAGCAGTCCTGGAACCAGCGAGAGAGAATCCGACGTCTGTGAGGCCCCAACACAGAGAGTGATGGTATCTTTGGCACCCAACACCCATGATACACTATAACAAACATGGAATGGCAAATCATTGGTTTAGGTGGGATCCCGACGCTCCGGATCCCATCTCCGGAGATACCCTAGCCCCGGTGTAGAAAAAGACGGAACCGGCGTCTAGCCCCCTCTGCGTGAGCCGGAAGTGGGTAGCAAAGTGGAACTTGTTGCTTGGTTGTGTCATGGTATGCCCAAGGAAACACCCTTGACAATGGTAGGGCCCACCTACTTGCAAGATTCCCCCCCTTTACGTCAGATCCGGGAGTTTCGGGGTGTTAGCAGTCCTGGAACCCGCGAGAGCGAATCCGACGTCGGTGAGGCCCCAACACAGAGAGTGATGGTATCTTTGGTACCCAACACCCATGATACACTCTAACACACATGGCATGAAAAAATATTGGTTTAGGTGGGATCCCGACGCTCCGGATCCCCTGTGCGTGAGATACCCTATCCCCGGTGTAGAAAAAGACGGAACCGACGTCTAGCCCCCTCTGCGTGAGCCGGAAGTGGGTAGCAAAGTGGAACTAGTTGCTTGGTTGTGTCATGCTAGGCCCAAGGAACACCCTTGACAATGGTAGGGCCCACCTCCTTGCAAGATTCCCCCCGTTACGTCAGATCCGGGAGCTTCGGGATGTGAGCAGTCCTGGAACCCGCGAGAGCGAATCCGACGTCGGTGAGGCCCGAACACGGAGAGTGATGCTATATTTGGCACCCAACACCCATGATACACTATAACACACATGGCATGGCAAAACATTGGTTTAGGTGGGAACTCGACGCTCCGTATCCCCTCTCCGGAGATACCCTATCCACGGTGTAGAAAAAGACGGAACCGGCGTCCAGCCCCCTCTGCGTGAGCCGGAAGTGGGTAGCAAAGTGGAACTAGTTGCTTGGTTGTGTCATGGTAGGCCCAAGGAAACACCCTTGACAATGGTAGGGCCACCTCCTTGCAAGATTCCCCCGTTACGTCAGATCCGGGAGTTTCGGGGTGTGAGCAGTCCTGGAACCCGCGAGAGTGAATCCGACGTCGGTGAGGCCCAAACACAGAGAGTGATGGTAGTGGATGCACTTCTTTCATATCTTTTGTTGTTGGTTCAATCTTAGTTGCAGTATCTGAAGTAGTAGTGGATGCACTTCTTTCATATCTTTTGTTGTTGTATGTCGCTGGTGAGTCACCTGGTCTCTGGTTGCGAGATGTTGGTGTTGTAGTAGACAAGCCCACAAAAACAACAAAACTCAGGAGCCAGGATAACTGATGCAGCGGTTTTTAATTAGCCGTGCATTTCTTTGTTCTTGAGCATATTCTTTTATTTACTTATTGTATTTTCTTATTTATTAATTTTCTTTTCCTTCATTTATCTTCTTACTTCATTTATTCAGTGTGCATTTTTCGGGTTTGTCTGAGGTCTTTGTTTTGAGCTTTCTGTCTGTTTTGGAAAAGAGATGATGCACTGTCGTGTTCACTAATGGATTAGAATTCATTGGTAGATTAATTGTAGTTTTAGCCAAGAAAAGAAAAAAGGGAGAAGTTTGGATACAATATTTTATGGATAAAAATATACGCGATGGAAACATCCGAGGAAGAAAAATATAGACGTGAAATCTATTTTGAATATAGTAATAGATGAATTATTGTATTTCGAAAATTTATTATATAGTAGAGATATATAAAATGATAAAAAAGCTTCCAAAAATAACAATATAAATTAAATAGTGAAAAAAAGGTATGTGGTACATTTTTGCCGAGTTGGGCTCTCGGCGAATTGCTGCACTCGGCGAAAAAACGGCGGGGACAAGCAAGGTTATTTTGACCTTTTTTGTTTGCCGAGTGGGGCACTCGGCGACACGGTATACTCGGCGAAGAAACGGCGGGGACTTAGGAAAATTTCGGCCTCTTTCCACCGATTCGCCCCCAATTTCCCCCAACTCCCCCCGCACTGTGTCGAGCCCCGGCACCCGAGCCCCTCCACGCCGCCGTCGATTCCGCCCCTCCACGCCGCCGCCGATTTGCCCCCTCCACGCCGCCGATTCGCCCCCTCCACGCCTTTGCGGAAACATAAATGAGCTGCCAGACCTTGTTTTGGGGGAAAAAATATGCTGCTAGTCAAAGTGGAAAACAAATAACAAAGTTGATATTTGAAAATGTTATCAAATTTTAGTTGGATTACATGTTTCACATTTTGAAATTGGATTTAGGATTATTTAATTATGAATTAAACAATATTAAACAAGTTTTAATTGAATTAAACAAGATTTAAATGGTTTAGGCAATTTTAATTATTCAAAACAGAAAACAAAAATTATATTTGAATAGGTTATTTAAAATGGTATGGAAAACATATTTTATTTGCATTTATTGGATTAACAAATAATTAGTTATAGAATTTACAAATTAACATTTGAATTATTTCAATTTGAATTTTAAATGCATTTGTAATTTCCCAAACAGTACACAAATTGAATATTTGGAAAGATTAGGAAATTTGGATCAGAAAACATATAAAGTTTGCAATTAATGGAATTACAGAATGAAAGTTATTAAATTTTAAAGTTTTGTTTTAATTCTGCTAATTAAAAAGAATTTTGGAATTTCCAGGAATTTCGCAGAAACATTTCTTACTCAGCTGCCCTCTACCCTAGCCACTGTCCAGTGGACCCCCTAGCCAGCGTGGCGCGCGCGCGCACGCGTGGCAGAGGAGGACAATGACCTGTGGGCCTGCGCGCGGTGGAGGCAAAATAGCCAAAAAAAAGGTTGGCGCTGGCGGGGATCGAACCAGCGACCAAACGCTTGCGCGCACGGTGCAGTACCACTGCGTTAACTGAATCTGTTTGACAGAGGGAGCACTGCAGTGAGGTTATTGTTCCACGGCAGGTTTCTGAAACTTTAACTGACGACGGAACGCATCCTCGACTGACAGACGCGGTGGCGCTGCTCGCCGGCGTTGCGGTGGTCGTGGATGTGCACGAGTGGTTGCTGGACGTTGCAGATAGTTCACTGATGCGAGAGGAGGGAGAGATGGAAGGAAACGGAGCTCACCACCGGCGTAATCGAAGCAGCGCTCGACGGTGACGCAACGGTGACGACGGTGACGTTGACGACAGCGACGGATCCGTGCTCCTCCGGCGTGGCTACGGTGTCCAGCGTGTAGAGGACGAAGAGGCGACGTGGTTCCAGCAAACGATCGATGACGAGGAGCCCTGCAACGGCGGTGAGAACTGCGGGTTCAGAGATGATGTCGTCACGGCGGCCGGAGAGGAAAAGGATCACGGCGGCGGAGCAAGGGCTTACCCGTGGAGATGTGGTGTCCAGCAGAGAGAGGAGAGAGTGGCGAAGCGATGGCAGGTGGTGGGTGGCTAAGTGGGGCTGACACGCGGCGGCGCCATGGATGGATTCAGAGGAGCGGCCGGCGGTGAGTGAGTTGCAGAGAGGGGATCTCGTCGGGGAGGAAGCGAACGACGGCGGCGGAGAGGGGAAAGGAAACCTAGGGGGTCTAGGGTTGGTACGGGTGCCCTAGGGCTCGTTTTATAGGCGCGGAGGCAGTGGAGCGGCCGCCGGAGTCGCGCGCGGTCGCGGTGGCGCGCGGAGATGCTTGCCGTACTGGAATCAGAAGAAGTGCACGAAAATCAAAGCGGTAAGTGGCGCTGTGGCGGGCTGGGCTGGCGCGCGCTAGGCTTAGCTGGGCTGGATTTGTTTATCTGCTGCGCGCGCGCTGCGTTTTGCTTTATTTTTTATTTTTCCTTTCTGTTTTTTTTTGTAGCTTTGCTTTTGGAATAAAAACATGGGTTTTTGTTTATAGAAAAATTTGGAAAAATTAGGATAAATTCCTTAGTTGAAATGCAACCACTTGGTAGCTTTGGTTTTCAAAAAGTTAAATGTTTGCTTGCTGTTTTAAAATTAAACCAAATTAAATGAAATTTGCAATATTAATTAATATTGGAAAAACAAAGCAATTTCAATAGGGTTTCCCCTGGGGTTTTAAAGTGATTTAAAGAATTCCAATTAGTGGTGAACTTCATGGATTCAAAAGATTAATGATTTTTAGAAATGGTTTGAATTTGGAAATGATTTGGAATTAATTGTTTAAATTGATTAAATGATTTAAGCAACAATTTAATAGATGAATTATAAGGAATTACTTGGAAGCAATTGATGTTTTTAATTTGCAATTATTTATTTGAAAGATTGTAACAGACAAGTGTGAAAACAAGGGTTGATTAAGTTTGACTTTCATATGAAAACAATGCAAACAGAAATAAATATGATGATGATGACATGATGCATTGCTTAAATAAAACAAGAAGTAAAACAACTATGGAGTTTTCATACTTGGATGTTACAGGCAGCTGCTCCTTATCCATATGTGGCATGAGTCGTTATGCTTTTGTTACTGGACGTAGTGTCAGTTGTTCTTTCTATGGCTTGTCATCTTAGTGATATCCTGCGTGCTATTCCACATTTAAGAGCCTCTTTGTCAGCTGTTTGATATTTTATTATGTAAACATAAAGCATCGTTGTTATTATTATATGATGACAGCCCGTCGCAATGCTTTGAAGAATGATCTTTAGTAGCTTTGGATCATTATAAATTTCGATCAACTAGGCCTAGTGTACTTACTTGGCTGAAAAAGTGGTAACTTTTTTGGGGAGTAGAGAGATTCATGCATGAAACAGTAGATTTTTGTTTCATGTGAAGCCTCTTCTCCATCTTTTTGATATTATGATGTAAACGATCTATTTAGCTGGATTTCAAGAATATCAGCGATGGCCTTAGCGTGACCGGGACTCTTTTTGCCGAGTACGCAAAAGAGTTCACTGAAAACTTGGCAGGTTTACAGCGGATGAGCCAGGTATTATCTCTAGCCCCCAAGCAATAAGTTAAATGTCTGCTTTTCACTTGATGCTTTTCAATATCATGGTTGTTTCTCCGTATAACACTATGTTTCATTTCCGTGTTTCAGCAAACCGCTGAAACTATAAGCATGGAAGTTTTCAATAAACTTTCCGTCAAGAATAAGGAGGTTAGGAACCTTCTATCTATTCTTGACGTGAAATAAGCAGAGCTGGCATCGTCTCAGCTACAGCTGTCGGAAACAACAGGTACATGTTAATTCTCTGAAGTTCCTTATCCGTGTTTTCTGCTAAGTGTTTTTCCGAGTTTTGCTAACCCAGAATTTTTTTCTTGCTTTCCAACTCCTTTGGCTAAGGTCAAGGAAATAGCTGAAGATGCCGGCAACGCCGCAAGTCTCCGCCAGGAGAATTTGGATGTTCATAAGGAGCTTATGAAGGTTCAAAAGGATCTGGAGGCCAGCAATCTGGCCCTTGGGATTGCTCAATCCAAGGCCTCCCAGCAGGCGGACAAGGACAAGGCCAATATCCAAGATTTGGAGAACGCCTTAACCCTGCGCCTGGAGGAAGGCTCCGAGATGGACAAGATTCTCGGTAAGTTATCAACTTTTACCGTTTTTTTAATGTCTTGATTTCTTTCTCTGCTTTTTCACTAACCTTTTGGTTGTTTGTCTGAAAAACAGGAGATAACCCAGATCTTACTCGGATTGAGAAAATCGGAGCTTTTGGGAAGGTATGGACTGCGATCAGAGCTGCAGGTATGCAGCTGGTCAACAAGTACCTTCCCGCAAGAACTGGGGAATTCTCGGAAGTTGAAAAACTTCTGGAAGCTATCCTGGAGGTGGCGGAATCCAAGGAGTCCACCTTGCGCTCCGCAGCACGGGGTGGTGCACGCATGGCTTTAGGCCTTATGCGTATGCATTACCCCAGTGCCAAATATTGGCGCGTGGCGTCCGGTATCCCCCTTGGATATTCGGAGACCCAGCGGACCACCATCTTTGATGAGATCAAGGGTCACGCCACCAAGATCGCCTCTATGGTGAACATCTCCATCACCTACCCAGAAGAGGAGATTCCAGAAGCCCCCGAGAACGACAACAGTGACGAAGACTCGGATGCCTGAAGGATTCTTCTTAACCTAGATGGTGGAAATAGAAAATAGGAGCATTACTGCACTTTAGAATGTAACTTATGTTGTAATGCTTCTATTCTTTTGTATGAACAAGAACTCCGCCTTTTGCAGTTAATTATGAAATTCTTTGCAAGTTTTCTGGGTTTGATATTCCTTTATCTTCTAAGTTCTCTGGTTTATGTGCTTTTACTGTCCTTAGTGTTTGAAATGGCTCAATAGTACTATTAATCTTCATGCCGAGCTACTGGGTAAAACCAATCAGTTTAAACTCGGAAACATGGATCATACTAAGGAAATTTTTACTAACTAGCTCGAGTGACCCAACACATAAACAATCAGATAATGCTTAGAATAGTAAGGAATTTTTTGAATGAAACTCGGGAACGCAGGCACAATCCGAGTTTCCTTTAACCTTTAGTAGGCTGAAAATCATTCAATTTTTAAACGCCGAGCACGCAGGCACAATTCGGGTTAACATTGAGTATTTTGTAAGATCATTGGGAAATAGATAAGGTGGAATCATGTTTTGCACTATTAAAACATGGATATAAGAGTTCCGACAACTTTATTTCATGATCTCAAAGATGTTTACATAGAAATTGAACTAAGTATAGAAGGGACGTAACTGCTGGATACTCCAGAGCCTCTTTGTCTCTCCTAGTTCAACATCTATCTTTCTCTTTCTTTTGCGATTCGGCTTGTCAGGATGATCCTCCGTGTCCCGAATATCTACAAGGTAATATGATCCATTTTTCATAGCTTTGCTAATGACGAAATGTCCTTCCCATACTGGGGCCAATTTGTGCTTTCTTTGCTGCACCAATCTTAGCACTAGGTCACCTTCTTTAAAAGAACGATGACTGATTTTCCGATTATGGTAACGTCGTAAACCTTGCTGGTAAATGGCGGATCGTTGAATCACAAGCTCTCGTTCCTCTTCTAAGAGATCGACAGCATCCTGTCGTGCTTTTTCGGCATCCGAGTCATCGAAATCCTGCACTCTTGGGCTATCATGGATCATGTCCGTTGGAAGGATTGCTTCCGCACCATAAACTAGGAAAAACGGGGTTTGCCCGGTTAACCTGTTTGGTGTTGTTCGAATACTCCAAAGCACGGAAGGTAGCTCTTCTACCCATGCTCCAGCTGCTCTGTGAAGAGGAGATTCGAGTCTTGGGCGTATTCTTTGTAAGATTGAGCTATTCATTCTTTCAACATATCCATTGGATTGCGGGTGTGCCACAGATGCGAGATCTACACTACTAGGAAAAAGGGCATCAGTGGCGCACCATTTAATCAGTGGCGCACCATGGTGCGCCACTACTATCGCGCCACTGATTCCCTGGAGAATCAGTGGCGCACCACTGATTCTCCAGGGAATCAGTGGCGCACCAAAGTGATGCGTCACTGATTCCCCAAAGGTGCGCCACTGATTCTCTGGGGAATCAGTGGCGCATCACTTTGGTGCGCCACTGATTCTCTAGAGAATACATGCACTTTAGGGAATCAGTGGCGCACCACACTGATGCGCCACTAATGCTTTGTGCCACTGATTCCTTTAGATGCGCCACTGATTCCTTTGGGTATGCGACACTGATTCTTACATGCGTTTACGCAATTTTGTTTGTACACGTATTTATACAGGTTATATACAATACAATTCAAATAACAGATTGCAAAGTAGTATAAATAGAAAAGCTTATCATCATCGCAATCTGGTTCATCATCACATTCATAGCTAAAATCCAAAATAATAATAAGTTTTAAATACTACAAGTTCATCAACACATAATAGTCTACCTAGTAGCAAGTCAGTCCATCACACAAGTTCATCAATCTCATCACATTACAACTTAAGGAGGGGACAATCACCTACACTACCTACAGAAATAGATCAGAATCGCAGTCATCATGGCGAGAAAGACAGCAAAGGTCTTCATCTGGTTCCTGTTCCTCCGATCACGTTCCTCTAGCAAGTGCTTCATCCACCTCCGCCTCCGCCTCCGCTATAGTACTGTAGCTTTTGTAAGAGTTGCCACTGTAACTCGTCACTTGCTTGTGACACTGCTCCCAATGGGCATAGACCCCTGGAACCCTACCCCTAAAGACCACGTAAACCCTCGGCATCTGCAAAACATGAGATATAGCATTAGTCAACAACGGGATATAAGAGATCACATGTCCACAATAATAATCAAATGATGGTTTGCAGAATGACCCAATAATTATAAAATGATGGTTGGAGAATGACTGAAGAAAGACAAAAAAAAGTTAAACACAATTTGGAAGCACTTTAATCATCAACATTCTCAAAAAAAAAAGACCAAAGTAAACAAGTTTGCGTAGGGATAAAGTTTAATGACATATCACATCGATGGAAACTAGGAAACACCTCAAGACATAGTCAGGCACAGGAAAACAAAGCTCAAAAGGAAAACTGCATCCCGAGTTTTTTAAATGAATAACAATCTTACAGAAGCATATAACAAGATTGCCTCCAAGCCACTAATAGAGCAACAAGTTTTTTGCATTTAGTAATTTGTTGAAGAAGGCTATGCGGGCAGACGCCGGCTATGTTGGCTAAGCCCACTTATCAACTGATGTATTTCCGCGTCTACCTGCATCCTGAGGCGAGCCTGTCGCTTATCTAGAGAGCAGACACTCCTGAAGGCCGGCACGATCACTGAGCCGTAGAGAGCATCCATGCCAGGACGCAGACCACTTGTGAGGACGCGCCCGGGAGTGAGCGACATGATGCCCATTTCCATAATGCTAGCGCTAACCTGCTGCACGAACTTGCTGTTGAGCTACATGCTGTTTGATATTTCCCCTTTTTACTATTTACTTATGCAATAATCTATTTCTAGAAAAAAACAGATGGCATGTTCTGGTGATTCAATACTTGCAGCCGTTGTCGGGAGCCAACCCGTTATTACCGGCACATTCTCAATTATCAAACAGTGTTGTTCCTTGAATTGCTTTCCTATGGTGAAGATTGTGCATACATCATCTACAGTACATGGCCAGATATACATTCCAGAGATCAATTGGATCTTGATGATACTATGCCTCGCTGTTACTATACCTAGGGATATGTCCACGATGGTGCCCAGCCGATGCCCCGTTTCTCCAGGTCGCACTCAAGCTTCAGCCAGCTCCACGGAGTCTCCGATGGGGGCCCCCGGTGACGCCCTGCTTCTCGATGTTTCATTCCGAGGCTAAATACCCCTGGCGCATAGGCAAGTGCGCCTGCGGAACACTTTTAGGATTTAAAAAAAAACTCATTGGCTGCCACTAGTTAACCATAACTGAGTTACCTCAAGGGTGCTACTCACCGAGTGAACCAGGAACAACAATATACATGGAAGAAATTAACTTCAGTCAATGCACAAGTTCACTGAACAACATCTACCAATTAAAATTATTTGAGAGCACACGTAAAAATGCATGGGCAGCATTCATTAATTCATTCACTGAAGAAGATAAATAATAGACATGATTTAGTAAACTTCAGTCATGGTTGGTAGCTAGCAGTTTGCCTAGGGAGAGTATTTGGGATCACGGTAGTAATTGTTGGGATAAAATAATAGATATGGATGTGGTATTACAAGAAGACAATTCTTTGAATCTGCAAGGGGCAACACTGGCACGGTGAATTCAGCCTGCAATAGCAAGCTAATTTTGCACACCATAGAAACGTTTTCCTAAGCGGTCACGTCTCTAAAAAATCGTCATCTAGGTAAAATTAATTAACTGAACAGGCTTGAACAGAAGAGTTCAAAAACAACTCGACATCTCCTAGACAAAGAACTATGGACTAAAACGAGTATACGAAATAAAAGACTTGGTTACTAGCTTACCACGGAATAGATCAGCGTAGGACTTTGATCGACCCAACCATGATGGACTCGCAATATTTTGCGTTGCTGTAAAATACGTATCAAATTCATTAAACTCAAACTAAAATGCACTTGTAATTCTGTTGCTGCAAGTTGAGGCATTTTAGTTCGACAAAAAATTCTTAGTGAGGCTACAATACCATACATATGGTGCTAACGGATGAATTAACAACTAGTAGGGTGACTGAAATCCCCTAGCAGCTAACAGGAACATAGCAAGTAGACTGAATTTATCTAGCAGCTAGCATGGTTCAGGGACTGAACAATACGTGCAACCAAACGTGAGAGCATACTAGCACCGATTCTGCAATTGGTGGCAATACCTTGTGAGAGCATCTTCAGGGACTAAAGATGTCGACGTTGAGGCTGGCCCCCGAGCTGCCCCTTGTGCACCAGCACGCCGCCCTCCCCACGTTTCCCGCAGTCAAGAATGAGCATGGAGATGACTTGGAGCTGCAGCAGCATGGAGGACCTGCAGGTATCCGCCGGCGTGAAGCAGCCGCCGTCGGTGACGCGGGCAGGCGAGCCTGACGGGGCAGCACCCGTGGGTTCCCGCATGGACGCGCGCGTCGCCGAGCATGCCCGGACGCGCTGCCGCTCGATCTGCTCAGGGAGTAGAAGTCGTGAGGAGGGGCACGACCTCTGTGAGCTGCACCTTCTCTGCGCCGTCGCGTGCAGCGGCTCACTCAAGGCTTTCCATGGCGGGATCGGGGACAGACAGAAGAAGCGGCGCGGACGGAGGCCAGAGGAGGTGCGGCGACGTACTGGATCAAGGGTGGCGGCGGAGGCGAGAAAGGGGGTCGAGGAAGATGGTGGTTGCCTGTGTTTGTCGGGGCATTTTATTATTTGCCACACTTTTCTTTTCACTTTTATAATTTGCCACAACATGTGTCACTGACAGGTGGTGGTCATGTGGCAAATTATAAAGAATTTGAGAAAAAGTGTGGCAAATTATAAAATATCCCGTGTTTGTCTAGGGTTGGGTTGGATTGGATGCGTGTGTGGCTGCCTGCGTTTTGCAATCCATCGCGTTGGGTACGGTACGGTGCAATAATCAATCCCGGCGCACGCATATTTGTGCGCGGGTGGTAATAAAAATACCCCGGCGTATTAATAATACTTCAAAACGTATTGGTGAATAATTTTCCCGTCAAAACTATAGAAGAACTTACAAATGCTCCACAATAATTCCTAGAAAACTTTCTTCAAACTATTAAAAAAATCATATTTCAACTTAACCAGAAACACATAAAGCCCATATTGAATATCAAAGATGTAACTCCAACCTAGCACTAGTGGAAAATACAACGCCGCCGAGTATCCTGCTCTATGCCGAGTGCCCAATCTCGGGATACTCGGCGACACAGTCTCGAAGCCGAGAAGAAATAAAAAACACTCGGCGTACAAAACACACTCGGCGTAAACACAGTTCGCCGAGTGTGCCCTGCCACATGCACTCGGCACACAAAAGGCACTCGGCATAAACACAGTTCGCCGAGTGTCCCCTGTGAGTGACACTCGGCACAAAGTAAACGCGTCGGCAAAAGTCTAAGCGACACTCGGCAAAGACACACACTCGGCACATCAGAAGGCCACGTGGCATTTACGTACATGCGGCCACAGTCTCTTGTGGGGTCCGTACTTTGCCGAGTGTCTCCGCTACGGAGACTCGGCGAAGAACAGGTGTTTTTTTTGTCGAAACTTTGCCGAGTGTCGCCGCTACGGAGACTCGGCATACACATTGCCACCAAACAATTCGCTTCGCGCTATTTCTTCCCGCCCCTAGTTTGAAACCTTGCCGAGTGCCTGCCAATTGATACTCGGCATACAAATTGGCACCAAACATTTTGGTTCGCGCCATTGGTTCCCGCCCCCAGTTTGGAACTTTGCCGAGTGTCTTGCAGGCTCATACTCGGCAAAGAATTGAAAGAAGCACACAATCCGTGTGCCTATCTTTAATCCACCGGCTCACAATCACTTGAAAGATCCAACGGCTCGGAAGATCTCGAAGAAAACACACGATCCGTGTGCTTCTTCCCTCCATTTCTCACTATATAAACACACATGCATCTAGCTTGGTTAGCACATATCTACAACCTAGCACTCTTCCATTTCTTCGCGCCAACTCTTCCATGTCTTCCACCGTACCCACTATAACCTACTCGGAGGCGGAAGAGCTCTGCGCCTAGAACTACCCCTGCCCTCCCGGGTACGGCGTCCCCGCCGGGTGGATGCTGAGCGCCGGAGGCGTGCCGGTCCCTCCTGTCCCTCGAGGTGTGGCGCGCCGGGCGGCCATCACGAACCACTACTACTTCGAGCTGACACCGGCGCAGCGGACATATCCCCAATGGGATCCCAACTACCGCGCAGGTTGGGACGCCTTCTTCTTCAATCGGCGTGAGAGGGCGCTCGCTAGGTACGAGGGGGACGGCCCGCCTCCTTCGAACTTCAACGAGGCTGGTCGTCGGCTGTGGTGGCGCGGCCGGACTCTCCAGGGCGTCATGAACTACATAAGGAACGGCGATAACCCCCGCCTGCGCTACCCGCAGTCCAGGCGTGCTCCCACATCGACATTTCAGCCCCCATCCGACGACAGCGACGACGGCGGCGGCGACTTCGACGACTACGAGTACATGTATTATACGACTAGGCAGGAGTATGACTAGACCTGAGCCACAAGATGGCTGGGACAAATGGTTTGTCCATGTATCCTAGAATGTTTAGATCCACTGTCATGTATCCCTCTTCCTTGGAATTTCAATCTAGTCGTAAAATTCAAAAATAATCGTAGTGGTGTGTGTTCAAGTGTCATGTTAGTCCCAAGGAACACCGTTGACACATGGCATGGCAAAACATTGGTTTAGGTGGGATCCCGACGCTCCGGATCCCCTCTGCGTGAGATACCCTAGCCCCGGTGTAGAAAAAGACGGAACCGGCGTCTAGCCCCCTCTGCGTGAGCCGGAAGTGGGTAGCAAAGTGGAACTAGTTGCTTTGTTGTGTCATGTTAGGCCCAAGGAACACCCTTGACAATGGTAGGGCCCACCTCCTTGCAAGATTCCCCCCATTACGTCAGATCCGGGAGTTTCGGGGTGTGAGCAGTCCTGGAACCCGCGAGAGCGAATCCGACGTCGGTGAGGCCCAAACACAGAGAGTGATGGTATCTTTGGCACCCAACACCCATGATACACTCTAACACACATGGCATGGCAAAACATTGGTTTAGGTGGGATACCGACGCTCCGGATCCCCTCTGCGTGAGATACCCTAGCCCCGGTGTAGAAAAAGACGGAACCGGCGTCTAGCCCCCTCTGCGTGAGCCGGAAGTGGGTAGCAAAGTGGAACTGGTTGCTTGGTTGTGTCATGTTAGGCCCAAGGCACACCCTTGACAATGGTAGGGCCCACCTACTTGCAAGATTCCCCCTGTTACGTCAGATCCGGGAGTTTCGGGGTGTGAGCAGTCCTGGAACCCGCGAGAGCGAATCCGACGTCGGTGAGGCCCCAACACAGAGAGTGATGGTATCTTTGGCACCCAACACCCATGATACACTATAACACACATGGCATGGCAAAACATTGGTTTAGGTGGGATACCGACGCTCCGGATCCCCTCTGCGTGAGATACCCTAGCCCCGGTGTAGAAAAAGACGGAACCGGCGTCTAGCCCCCTCTGCGTGAGCCGGAAGTGGATAGCAAAGTGGAACTGGTTGCTTGGTTGTGTCATGTTAGGCCCAAGGAACACCCTTAACAATGGTAGGGCCCACCTCCTTGCAAGATTCCCCCCATTACGTCAGATCCGGGAGCTTCGGGGTGTGAGCAGTCCTGGAACCCGCGAGAGCGAATCCGACGTCGGTGAGGCCCAAACACAGAGAGTGATGGTATATTTGGCACCCAACACCCATGATACACTCTAACACACATGGGATGGCAAAACATTGGTTTAGGTGGGATCCCGACGCTCCGGATCCCCTCTACGTGAGATACCCTAGCCCTGGTGTAGAAAAAGACGGAACCGGCGTCTAGCCCCCTCTGCGTGAGCCGGAAGTGGGTAGCAAAGTGGAACTAGTTGCTTGGTTGTGTCATGTTAGGCGCAAGGAACACCCTTGACAATGGTAGGGCCCACCTCCTTGCAAGATTCCCCCCGTTACGTCAGATCCGGGAGTTTCAGGGTGTGAGCAGTCCTGGAACCCGCGAGAGCGAATCCGACGTCGGTGAGGCCCCAACACAGAGAGTGATGGTATATTTGACACCCAACACCCATGATACACTCTAACACACATGGGATGGCAAAACATTGGTTTAGGTGGGATCCCGACGCTCCGGATCCCCTCTCCAGAGATACCCTAGCCCCGGTGTAGAAAAAGACGGAACCGGCGTCTAGCCCCCTCTACGTGAGCCGGAAGTGGGTAGAAAAGTGGAACTAGTTGCTTGGTTGTGTCATGTTAGGCCCAAGGAACACCCTTGACAATGGTAGGGCCCACCTACTTGCAAGATTCCCGCAGTTACGTCAGATCCGGGAGTTTCGGGGTGTGAGCAGTCCTGGAACCCGCGAGAGGGAATCCGACGTCGGTGAGGCCCCAACACAGAGAGTGATGGTATCTTTGGCACCCAACACCCATGATACACTCTAACACACATGGCATGGCAAAAAATTGGTTTAGGTGGGATACCGACGCTTCGGATCCCCTCTGCGTGAGATACCCTAGCCCCGGTGTAGAAAAAGACGGGCGTCCAGCCCCCTCTGCGTGAGCCGGAAGTGGGTAGCAAAGTGGAACTAGTTGATTGGTTGTGTCATGCTAGGCCCAAGGAACACCCTTGACAATGGTAGGGCCCACATCCTTGCAAGATTCACCCCGTTACGTCAGATCCGGGAGCTTCGGGGTGTGAGCAGTCCTGGAACCCGCGAGAGCGAATCCGACGTCGGTGAGGCCCCAACACAGAGAGTGATGGTATCTTTGGCACCCAACACCCATGATACACTCTAACACACATGGCATGGCAAAACATTGGTTTAGGTGGGATACCGACGCTCCGGATCCCCTCTCCGGAGATACCCTTGCCCCGGTGTAGAAAAAGACGGAACCGGCGTCCAGCCCCCTCTGTGTGAGCCGGAAGTGGGTAGCAAAGTGGAACTAGTTGCTTGGTTGTGTCATGCTAGGCCCAAAAAACACCCTTGACAATGGTAGGGCCCACATCCTTGCAAGATTCCCCCCGTTACGTCAGATCCAGGAGTTTCGGGGTGTGAGCAGTCCTGGAACCCGCGAGAGCGAATCCGACGTCGGTGAGGCCCCAACACAGAGAGTGATGGTATCTTTGGAACCCAACACCCATGATACACTATAACACACATGGCATGGCAAAACATTGATTTAGGTGGGATACCGACGCTCCGGATCCCCTCTGGGTGAGATACCCTATCCCCGGTGTAGAAAAAGACGGAACCGGCGTCCAGCCCCCTCTGCGTGAGCCAGAAGTGGGTAGCAAAATGGAACTAGTTGCTTGGTTGTGTCATGCTAGGCCCAAGGAACACCCTTGACAATGGTAGGGCCCACCTACTTGCAAGATTCCCCCCGTTACGTCAGATCCGGGAGTTTCGGGGTGTGAGCAGTCCTGGAACCCGCGAGAGCGAATCCGACGTCGGTGAGGCCCAAACACAGAGAGTGATGGTATCTTTGGCACACAACACCCATGATAAACTCTAACACACATGGAATGGCAAAACATTGGTTTAGGTGGGATCCCGACGCTCCGGATCCCCTCTGCGTGAGATACCCTAGCCCTGGTGTAGAAAAAGACGGAACCGGCGTCTAGCCCCCTCTGCGTGAGCCGGAAGTGGGTAGCAAAGTGGAACTAGTTGCTTGGTTGTGTCATGTTAGGCCCAAGGAACGCCCTTGACAATGGTAGGGCCCACCTACTTGCAAGATTCCCCCCGTTACGTCAGATCCGGGAGGTTTCAGGTGTGAGTAGTCCTTGAACCCGCGAGAGGGAATCCGACGTTGGTGAGGCCCCAACACAGAGAGTGATGGTATCTTTGGCACCCAACACCCATGATACACTATAACACACATGGCATGGCAAAACATTGGTTTAGGTGGGATCCCGACGCTCCGGATCCCATCTCCGGAGATACCCTAGCCTCGGTGTAGAAAAAGACGGAACCGGCGTCCAGCCCCCTCTGCGTGAGCCGGAAGTGGGTAGCAAAGTGGAACTAGCTGCTTGGTTTTGTCATGCTAGGCGCAAGGAACACCCTTGACAATGGTAGGGCCCACCTACTTGCAAGATCCCCCCGTTACGTCAGTTCCGGGAGTTTCGGGGTGTGAGCAGTCCTGGAACCCGAGAGAAAGAATCCGACGTCGGTGAGGCCCAAACACAGAGAGTGATGGTATCTTTGGCACCCAACACCCATGATACACTCTAACATACATGGCATGGAAAAACATTGGTTTAGGTGGGATAACGACGCTCCGGATCCCCTCTGGGTGAGATACCCTAGCCCCGGTGTAGAAAAAGACGGAACCGGCGTCAAGCCCCCTCTGCGTGAGCCGGAAGTGGGTAGCAAAGTGGAACTGGTTGCTTGGTTGTGTCATGTTAGACCCAAGGAACACCCTTGACAATGGTAGGGCCCACCTCCTTGCAAGATTCCCCCCATTACGTCAGATCCGGGAGCTTCGGGGTGTGTGCAGTCCTGGAACCCGCGAGAGCGAATCCGACGTCGGTGAGGCCCAAACACAGAGAGTGATGGTATCTTTGGCACCCAACACCCATGATACACTCTAACACACATGGGATGGCAAACATTGGTTTAGGTGGGATCCCGACGCTCCGGATCCCCTCTACGTGAGATACCCTAGCCCTGGTGTAGAAAAAGACGGAACCGGCGTCTAGCCCCCTCTGCGTGAGCCGGAAGTGGGTAGCAAAGTGGAACTAGTTGCTTGGTTGTGTCATGTTAGGCGCAAGGAACACCCTTGACAATGGTAGGGCCCACCTCCTTGCAAGATTCCCCCCGTTACGTCAGATCCGGGAGTTTCAGGGTGTGAGCAGTCCTGGAACCCGCGAGAGCGAATCCGACGTCGGTGAGGCCCCAACACAGAGAGTGATGGTATATTTGACACCCAACACCCATGATACACTCTAACACACATGGGATGGCAAAACATTGGTTTAGGTGGGATCCCGACGCTCCGGATCCCCTCTCCAGAGATACCCTAGCCCCGGTGTAGAAAAAGACGGAACCGGCGTCTAGCCCCCTCTACGTGAGCCGGAAGTGGGTAGAAAAGTGGAACTAGTTGCTTGGTTGTGTCATGTTAGGCCCAAGGAACACCCTTGACAATGGTAGGGCCCACCTACTTGCAAGATTCCCGCAGTTACGTCAGATCCGGGAGTTTCGGGGTGTGAGCAGTCCTGGAACCCGCGAGAGGGAATCCGACGTCGGTGAGGCCCCAACACAGAGAGTGATGGTATCTTTGGCACCCAACACCCATGATACACTCTAACACACATGGCATGGCAAAAAATTGGTTTAGGTGGGATACCGACGCTTCGGATCCCCTCTGCGTGAGATACCCTAGCCCCGGTGTAGAAAAAGACGGGCGTCCAGCCCCCTCTGCGTGAGCCGGAAGTGGGTAGCAAAGTGGAACTAGTTGCTTGGTTGTGTCATGCTAGGCCCAAGGAACACCCTTGACAATGGTAGGGCCCACATCCTTGCAAGATTCACCCCGTTACGTCAGATCCGGGAGCTTCGGGGTGTGAGCAGTCCTGGAACCCGCGAGAGCGAATCCGACGTCGGTGAGGCCCCAACACAGAGAGTGATGGTATCTTTGGCACCCAACACCCATGATACACTCTAACACACATGGCATGGCAAAACATTGGTTTAGGTGGGATACCGACGCTCCGGATCCCCTCTCCGGAGATACCCTTGCCCCGGTGTAGAAAAAGACGGAACCGGCGTCCAGCCCCCTCTGCGTGAGCCGGAAGTGGGTAGCAAAGTGGAACTAGTTGCTTGGTTGTGTCATGCTAGGCCCAAAAAACACCCTTGACAATGGTAGGGCCCACATCCTTGCAAGATTCCCCCCGTTACGTCAGATCCAGGAGTTTCGGGGTGTGAGCAGTCCTGGAACCCGCGAGAGCGAATCCGACGTCGGTGAGGCCCCAACACAGAGAGTGATGGTATCTTTGGAACCCAACACCCATGATACACTATAACACACATGGCATGGCAAAACATTGATTTAGGTGGGATACCGACGCTCCGGATCCCCTCTGGGTGAGATACCCTATCCCCGGTGTAGAAAAAGACGGAACCGGCGTCCAGCCCCCTCTGCGTGAGCCAGAAGTGGGTAGCAAAATGGAACTAGTTGCTTGGTTGTGTCATGCTAGGCCCAAGGAACACCCTTGACAATGGTAGGGCCCACCTACTTGCAAGATTCCCCCCGTTACGTCAGATCCGGGAGTTTCGGGGTGTGAGCAGTCCTGGAACCCGCGAGAGCGAATCCGACGTCGGTGAGGCCCAAACACAGAGAGTGATGGTATCTTTGGCACACAACACCCATGATAAACTCTAACACACATGGAATGGCAAAACATTGGTTTAGGTGGGATCCCGACGCTCTGGATCCCCTCTGCGTGAGATACCCTAGCCCTGGTGTAGAAAAAGACGGAACCGGCGTCTAGCCCCCTCTGCGTGAGCCGGAAGTGGGTAGCAAAGTGGAACTAGTTGCTTGGTTGTGTCATGTTAGGCCCAAGGAACGCCCTTGACAATGGTAGGGCCCACCTACTTGCAAGATTCCCCCCGTTACGTCAGATCCGGGAGGTTTCAGGTGTGAGTAGTCCTTGAACCCGCGAGAGGGAATCCGACGTTGGTGAGGCCCCAACACAGAGAGTGATGGTATCTTTGGCACCCAACACCCATGATACACTATAACACACATGGCATGGCAAAACATTGGTTTAGGTGGGATCCCGACGCTCCGGATCCCATCTCCGGAGATACCCTAGCCTCGGTGTAGAAAAAGACGGAACCGGCGTCCAGCCCCCTCTGCGTGAGCCGGAAGTGGGTAGCAAAGTGGAACTAGCTGCTTGGTTTTGTCATGCTAGGCGCAAGGAACACCCTTGACAATGGTAGGGCCCACCTACTTGCAAGATCCCCCCGTTACGTCAGTTCCGGGAGTTTCGGGGTGTGAGCAGTCCTGGAACCCGAGAGAAAGAATCCGACGTCGGTGAGGCCCAAACACAGAGAGTGATGGTATCTTTGGCACCCAACACCCATGATACACTCTAACATACATGGCATGGAAAAACATTGGTTTAGGTGGGATAACGACGCTCCGGATCCCCTCTGGGTGAGATACCCTAGCCCCGGTGTAGAAAAAGACGGAACCGGCGTCAAGCCCCCTCTGCGTGAGCCGGAAGTGGGTAGCAAAGTGGAACTGGTTGCTTGGTTGTGTCATGTTAGACCCAAGGAACACCCTTGACAATGGTAGGGCCCACCTCCTTGCAAGATTCCCCCCATTACGTCAGATCCGGGAGCTTCGGGGTGTGTGCAGTCCTGGAACCCGCGAGAGCGAATCCGACGTCGGTGAGGCCCAAACACAGAGAGTGATGGTATCTTTGGCACCCAACACCCATGATACACTCTAACACACATGGGATGGCAAACATTGGTTTAGGTGGGATCCCGACGCTCCGGATCCCCTCTACGTGAGATACCCTAGCCCTGGTGTAGAAAAAGACGGAACCGGCGTCTAGCCCCCTCTGCGTGAGCCGGAAGTGGGTAGCAAAGTGGAACTAGTTGCTTGGTTGTGTCATGTTAGGCCCAAGGAACACCCTTGACAATGGTAGGGCCCACCTCCTTGCAAGATTCCCCCCGTTACGTCAGATCCGGTAGTTTCAGGGTGTGAGCAGTCCTGGAACCCGCGAGAGCGAATCCGACGTCGGTGAGGCGCCAACACAGAGAGTGATGGTATATTTCGCACCCAACACCCATGATACACTCTAGCACACATGGGATGGCAAAACATTGGTTTAGGTGGGATCCCGACGCTCCGGATCCCCTCTCCGGAGATATCCTAGCCCCGGTGTAGAAAAAGACGGAACCGGCGTCTAGCCCCCTCTACGTGAGACGGAAGTGGGTAGAAAAGTGGAACTAGTTGCTTGGTTGTGTCATGTTAGGCCCAAGGAACACCCTTGACAATGGTAGGGCCCACCTCCTTGCAAGATTCCCCCCGTTACGTCAGATCCGGGAGTTTCGGGGTGTGAGCAGTCGTGGAACCCGCGAGAGGGAATCCGACGTCGGTGAGGCCCAAACACAGAGAGTGATGGTATCTTTGGCACCCAACACCCATGATACACTCTAACACACATGGCATGGCAAAGCATTGGTTTAGGTGGGATACCGACGCTCCGGATCCCCTCTCCGGAGATACCCTAGCCCCGGTGTAGAAAAAGACGGAACCAGCGTCGAGCCCCCTCTGCGTGAGCCGGAAGTGGGTAGCAAAGTGGAACTAGTTTCTTGGTTGTGTCATGCTAGGCCCAAGTAACACCCTTGACAATGGTAGGTCCCACCTCCTTTCAAGATTCCCCCCGTTACGTCAGATCCGGGAGCTTCGGGGTGTGAGCAGTCCTAGAACCCGCGAGAGAGAATCCGACGTCGGTGAGGCCCCAACACAGAGAGTGATGGTATCTTTGGCACCCAACACCCATGATACACTATAACACACATGTCATGGCAAAACATTGGTTTAGGTGGGATACCGACGCTCCGGATCCCCTCTCCGGAGATACCCTAGCCCAAGTGTAGAAAAAGACGGAACCGGCGTCCAGCCCCCTCTGCGTGAGCCGGAAGTGGGTAGAAAAGTGGAACTAGTTGCTTGGTTGTGTCATGCTAGGCCCAAGGAACACCCTTGACAATGGTAGGGCCCACCTACTTGCAAGATTCCCCCCGTTACGTCAGATCCGGGAGTTTCGGGGTGTGAGCAGTCCTGGAACCCGCGAGAGCGAATCCGACGTCGGTGAGGCCCAAACACAGAGAGTGATGGTATATTTGGCACCCAACACCCATGATACACTATAACACACATGGCATGGCAAAACATTGGTTTAGGTGGGATCCCGACGCTCCGGATCCCCTCTGCGTGAGATACCCTAGCCCTGGTGTAGAAAAAGACGGAACCGGCGTCTAGCCCCCTCTGCGTGAGCCGGAAGTGGGTAGCAAAGTGGAACTAGTTGCTTGGTTGTGTAATGTTAGGCCCAAGGAACACCCTTGACAATGGTAGGGCCCACCTACTTGCAAGATTCCTCCCGTTACGTCAGATCCGGGAGTTTCGGGGTGTGAGCAGTCCTGGAACCCGCGAGAGGGAATCCGACGTCGGTGAGGCCCCAACACAGAGAGTGATGGTATCTTTGGCACCCAACACCCATGATACACTCTAACACACATGGGATGGCAAAACATTGGTTTAGGTTGGATACCGACGCTCCGGATCCCCTCTCCAGGGATACCCTAGCCCCGGTGTAGAAAAAGACGGAACCGACGTCGAGCCCCCTCTGCGTGAGCCGGAAGTGGGTAGCAAAGTGGAACTGGTTGCTTGGTTGTGTCATGTTAGGCCCAAGGAACACCCTTGACAATGGTAGGGCCCACCTCCTTGCAATATTCCCCCCGTTACGTCAGATCCGGGAGTTTCGGGGTGTGAGCAGTCCTGGAACCCGTGAGAGAGAATCCGACGTCGGTGAGGCCCAAACACAGAGAGTGATGGTATCTTTGGCACCCAACACCCATGATACACTCTAACACACATGGCATGGCAAAACATTGGTTTAGGTGGGATCCCGACGCTCCGGATCCCCTCTGCGTGAGATACCCTAGCCCTGGTGTAGAAAAAGACGGAACCGGCGTCGAGCCCCCTCTGCGTGAGCCGGAAGTGGGTAGCAAAGTGGAACTAGTTTCTTGGTTGTGTCATGCTAGGCCCAAGGAACACCCTTGACAATGTTAGGGCCCACCTCCTTGCAAGATTCCCCCCGTTACGTCAGATCTGGGAGCTTCGGGGTGTGAGCAGTCCTGGAACCCGCGAGAGAGAATCCGACGTCGGTGAGGCCCCAACACAGAGAGTGATGGTATCTTTGGCACCCAACACCCATGATACACTCTAACACACATGGCATGGCAAAACATTGGTTTAGGTGGGATACCGACGCTCCGGATCCCCTCTCCGGAGATACCCTAGCCCCGGTGTAGAAAAAGACGGAACCGGCGTCCAGCCCCCTCTGCGTGAGCCGGAAGTGGGTAGCAAAGTGTAACTAGTTGCTTGGTTGTGTCATGCTAGGCCCAAAAAACACCCTTGACAATGGTAGGGCCCACCTCCTTGCAAGATTCCCCCCGTCACGTCAGATCCAGGAGTTTCGGGGTGTGAGCAGTCCTGGAACCCGCGAGAGCGAATCCGACGTCGGTGAGGCCCAAACACAGAGAGTGATGGTATCTTTGGCACCCAACACCCATGATACACTCTAACACACATGGCATGGCAAAACATTGGTTTAGGTGGGATCCCGACGCTCCGGATCCCCTCTGCGTGAGATACCCTAGCCCTGGTGTAGAAAAAGACGGAACCGGCGTCTAGCCCCCTCTGCGTGAGCCGGAAGTGGGTAGCAAAGTGGAACTAGTTGCTTGGTTGTGTCATGTTAGGCCCAAGGAACACGCTTTACAATGGTAGGGCCCACCTACTTGCAAGATTCCCCCCGTTACGTCAGATCCGGGAGTTTCGGGGTGTGAGCAGTCCTGGAACCCGCGAGAGGGAATCCGACGTCGGTGAGGCCCCAACACAGAGAGTGATGGTATCTTTGGCACCCAACACCCATGATACACTCTAACACACATGGGATGGCAAAACATTGGTTTAGGTTGGATACCGGCGCTCCGGATCCCCTCTCCAGGGGTACCCTAGCCTCGGTGTAGAAAAAGACGGAACCGGCATCGAGCCCCCTCTGCGTGAGCCGGAAGTGGGTAGCAAAGTGGAACTGGTTGCTTTGTTGTGTCATGTTAGGCCCAAGGAACACCCTTGACAATGGTAGGGCCCACCTCCTTGCAAGATCCCCCCCGTTACGTCAGATCCGGGAGTTTCGGGGTGTGAGCAGTCCTGGAACCCGCGAGAGAGAATCCGACGTCGGTGAGGCCCAAACACAGAGAGTGATGGTATCTTTGGCACCCAACACCCATGATACACTCTAACACACATGGCATGGCAAAACATTGGTTTAGGTGGGATCCCGACGCTCCGGATCCCCTCTGCGTGAGATACCCTAGCCCTGGTGTAGAAAAAGACGGAACCGGCGTCGAGCCCCCTCTGCGTGAGCCGGAAGTGGGTAGCAAAGTGGAACTAGTTTCTTGGTTGTGTCATGCTAGGCCCAAGGAACACCCTTGACAATGGTAGGGCCCACCTCCTTGCAAGATTCCCCCCGTTACGTCAGATCCGGGAGCTTCGGGGTGTGAGCAGTCCTGGAACCCGCGAGAGAGAATCCGACGTCGGTGAGGCCCCAACACAGAGAGTGATGGTATCTTTGGCACCCAACACCCATGATACACTATAACACACATGGCATGGCAAAACATTGGTTTAGGTGGGATACCGACGCTCCGGATGCCCTCTCCGGAGATACCCTAGCCCCGGTGTAGAAAAAGACGGAACCGGCGTCCAGCCCCCTCTGCGTGAGCCGGAAGTGGGTAGCAAAGTGGAACTAGTTTCTTGGTTGTGTCATGCTAGGCCCAAAAAACACCCTTGACAATGGTAGGGCCCACCTCCTTGCAAGAATCCCCCCGTTACGTCAGATCCAGGAGTTTCGGGGTGTGAGCAGTCCTGGAACCCGCGAGAGCGAATCCGACGTCGGTGAGGCCCCAACACAGAGAGTGATGGTATCTTTGGAACCCAACACCCATGATACACTATAACACACATGGCATGGCAAAACATTGATTTAGGTGGGATACCGACGCTCCGGATCCCCTCTGGGTGAGATACCCTAGCCCCGGTGTAGAAAAAGACGGAACCAGCGTCCAGCCCCCTCTGCGTGAGCCGGAAGTGGGTAGCAAAGTGGAACTAGTTGCTTGGTTGTGTCATGCTAGGACCAAGGAACACCCTTGACAATGGTAGGGCCCACCTACTTGCAAGATTCCCCCCGTTACGTCAGATCCGGGAGTTTCGGGGTGTGAGCAGTCCTGGAACCCGCGAGAGCGAATCCGACGTCGGTGAGGCCCAAACACAGAGAGTGATGGTATCTTTGGCACCCAACACCCATGATACACTCTAACACACATGGCATGGCAAAACATTGGTTTAGGTGGGATCCCGACGCTCCGGATCCCCTCTGCGTGAGATACCCTAGCCCTGGTGTAGAAAAAGACGGAACCGGCGTCTAGCCCCCTCTGCGTGAGCCGGAAGTGGGTAGCAAAGTGGAACTAGTTGCTTGTTTGTGTCATTTTAGGCCCAAGGAACACCCTTGACAATGGTAGGGCCCACCTACTTGCAAGATTCCCCCCGTTACGTCAGATCCGGGAGTTTAGGGGTGTGAGTAGTCCTGGAACCCGCGAGAGGGAATCCGACGTCGGTGAGGCCCCAACACAGAGAGTGATGGTATCTTTGGCACCCAACACCCATGATACACTCTAACACACATGGGATGGCAAAAACATTGGTTTAGGTTGGATACCGACGCTCCGGATCCCCTCTCCAGGGATACCCTAGCCCCGGTGTAGAAAAAGACGGAACCGGCGTCGAGCCCCCTCTGCGTGAGCCGGAAGTGGGTAGAAAAGTGGAACTGGTTGCTTGGTTGTGTCATGTTAGGCCCAAGGAACATCCTTGACAACGGTAGGGCCCACCTCCTTGCAATATTCCCCCCGTTACGTCAGATCCGGGTGTTTCGGGGTGTGAGCAGTCCTGGAACCCGCGAGAGAGAATCCGACGTCGGTGAGGCCCAAACACAGAGAGTGATGGTATCTTTGGCACCCAACACCCATGATACACTCTAACACACATGGCATGGCAAAACATTGGTTTAGGTGGGATCCCGACGCTTCGGATCCCCTCTGCGTGAGATACCCTAGCCCTGGTGTAGAAAAAGACGGAACCGGCGTCGAGCCCCCTCTGCGTGAGCCGGAAGTGGGTAGCAAAGTGGAACTAGTTTCTTGGTTGTGTCATGCTAGGCCCAAGGAACACCCTTGACAATGGTAGGGCCCACCTCCTTGCAAGATTCCCCCCATTACGTCAGATCCGGGAGTTTCGGGGTGTGAGCAGTCCTGGAACCCGCGAGAGCGAATCCGACGTCGGTGAGGCCCAAACACAGAGAGTGATGGTATCTTTGGCACCCAACACCCATGATACACTCTAACACACATGGCATGGCAAAACATTGGTTTAGGTGGGATACCGACGCTCCGGATCCCCTCTACGGAGATAGCCTAGCCCCGGTGTAGAAAAAGACGGAACCGGCGTCCAGCCCCCTCTGCGTGAGCCGGAAGTGGGTAGAAAAGTGGAACTAGTTGCTTGGTTGTGTCATGCTAGGCCCAAAAAACACCCTTGACAATGGTAGGGCCCACCTCCTTGCAAGATTCCCCCCGTTACGTCAGATCCAGGAGTTTCGGGGTGTGAGCAGTCCTGGAACCCGCGAGAGCGGATCCGACGTTGGTGAGGCCCCAACACAGAGAGTGATGGTATCTTTGGCACCCAACACCCATGATACACTATAACACACATGGCATGGCAAAACATTGATTTAGGTGGGATACCGACGCTCCGGATCCCCTCTGGGTGAGATACCCTAGCCCCGGTGTAGAAAAAGACGAAACCGGCGTCCAGCCCCCTCTGCGTGAGCCGGAAGTGGGTAGAAAAGTGGAAATAGTTGCTTGGTTGTGTCATGCTAGGCCCAAGGAACACCCTTGACAATGGTAGGGCCCACCTACTTGCAAGATTCCCCCCGTTACGTCAGATCCGGGAGTTTCGGGGTGTGAGCAGTCCTGGAACCCGCGAGAGCGAATCCGACGTCGGTGAGGCCCAAACACAGAGAATGATGGTATCTTTGGCACACAACACCCATGATACACTCTAACACACATGGCATGGCAAAACATTGGTTTAGGTGGGATCCCGACGCTCCGGATCCCCTCTGCGTGAGATACCCTAGCCCTGGTGTAGAAAAAGACGGAACCGGCGTCTAGCCCCCTCTGCGTGAGCCGGAAGTGGGTAGCAAAGTGGAACTAGTTGCTTGGTTGTGTCATGTTAGGCCCAAGGAACACCCTTGACAATGGTAGGGCCCACCTACTTGCAAGATTCCCCCTGTTACGTCAGATCCGGGAGTTTCGGGGTGTGAGCAGTCCTGGAACCCGCGAGAGGGAATCCGACGTCGGTGAGGCCCCAACACAGAGAGTGATGGTATCTTTGGCACCCAACACCCATGATACACTCTAACACACATGGGATGGCAAAACATTGGTTTAGGTTGGATACCGACGCTCCGGATCCCCTCTCCAGGCATACCCTAGCCCCGGTGTAGAAAAAGACGGAACCGGCGTCGAGCCCCCTCTGCGTGAGCCGGAAGTGGGTAGCAAAGTGGAACTGGTTGCTTTGTTGTGTCATGTTAGGCCCAAGGAACACCCTTGACAATGGTAGGGCCCACCTCCTTGCAAGATTCCCCCCGTTACGTCAGATCCGGGAGTTTCGGGGTGTGAGCAGTCCTGGAACCCGCGAGAGAGAATCCGACGTCGGTGAGGCCCAAACACAGAGAGTGATGGTATATTTGGCACCCAACACCCATGATACACTCTAACACACATGGCATGGCAAAACATTGGTTTAGGTGGGATCCCGACGCTCCGGATCCCCTCTGCGTGAGATACCCTAGCCGTGGTGTAGAAAAAGACGGAACCGGCGTCGAGCCCCCTCTGCGTGAGCCGGAAGTGGGTAGCAAAGTGGAACTAGTTTCTTGGTTGTGTCATGCTAGGCCCAAGGAACACCCTTGACAATAGGGCCCACCTCCTTGCAAGATTCCCCCCGTTACGTCAGATCCGGGAGCTTCGGGGTGTGAGCAGTCCTGGAACCCGCGAGAGAGAATCCGACGTCGGTGAGGCCCCAACACAGAGAGTGATGGTATCTTTGGCACCCAACACCCATGATACACTCTAACACACATGGCATGGAAAAACATTGGTTCAGGTGGGATACCGACGCTCCGGATCCCCTCTCCGGAGATACCCTAGCCCCGGTGTAGAAAAGACGGAACCGGCGTCCAGCCCCCTCTGCGTGAGCCGGAAGTGGGTAGCAAAGTGGAACTAGTTGCTTGGTTGTGTCATGCTAGGCCAAAAAAACACTTGACAATGGTAGGGCCCACCTCCTTGCAAGATTCCCCCCGTTACGTCAGATCCAGGAGTTTCGGGGTGTGAGCAGTCCTAGAACCCGCGAGAGCGAATCCGACGTCGGTGAGGCCCCAACACAGAGATTGATGGTATCTTTGGCACCCAACACCCATGATACACTATAACACACATGGCATGGCAAAACATTGATTTAGGTGGGATACCGACGCTCCGGATCCCCTCTGGGTGAGATACCCTAGCCCCGGTGTAGAAAAAGACGGAACCGGCGTCCAGCCCCCTCTGCGTGAGCCGGAAGTGGGTAGCAAAGTGGAACTAGTTGCTTGGTTGTGTCATGCTAGGCCCAAGGAACACCCTTGACAATGGTAGGGCCCACCTACTTGCAATATTCCCCCCGTTACGTCAGATCCGGGAGTTTCGGGTGTGAGCAGTCCTGGAACCCGCGAGAGCGAATCCGACGTCGGTGAGGCCCAAACACAGAGAGTGATGGTATCTTTGGCACCCAACACCCATGATACACTCTAACACACATGGCATGGAAAAACATTGGTTTAGGTGGGATCCCGACGCTCCGGATCCCCTCTGCGTGAGATACCCTACCCTCGTGTAGAAAAAGACGGAACCGGCGTCTAGCCCCCTCTGCGTGAGCCGGAAGTGGGTAGCAAAGTGGAACTAGTTGCTTGGTTGTGTCATGTTACGCCCAAGGAACACCCTTGACAATGGTAGGGCCCACCTACTTGCAAGATTCCCCCCGTTACGTCAGATCCGGGAGTTTCAGGGTGTGAGCAGTCTTGGAACCCGCGAGAGGGAATCCGACGTCGGTGAGGCCCCAACACAGAGAGTGATGGTATATTTGGCACCCAACACCCATGATACACTCTAACACACATGGGATGGCAAAACATTGGTTTAGGTTGGATACCGACGCTCCGGATCCCCTCTCCGGAGATACCCTAGCCCCGGTGTAGAAAAAGACGGAACCGGCGTCGAGCCCCCTCTGCGTGAGCCGGAAGTGGGTAGCAAAGTGGAACTGGTTGCTTGGTTGTGTCATGTTAGGCCCAAGGAACACCCTTGACAATGGTAGGGCCCACCTCCTTGCAAGATTTCCCCCGTTACGTCAGATCCGGGAGTTTCGGGGTGTGAGCAGTCTTGGAACCCGCGAGAGAGAATCCGACGTCGGTGAGGCCCAAACACAGAGAGTGATGGTATCTTTGGCACCCAACACCCATGATACACTCTAACACACATGGCATGGCAAAACATTGGTTTAGGTGGGATCCCGACGCTTCGGATCCCCTCTGCGTGAGATACCCTAGCCCTGGTGTAGAAAAAGACGGAACCGGCGTCGAGCCCCCTCTGCGTGAGCCGGAAGTGGGTAGCAAAGTGGAACTAGTTTCTTGGTTGTGTCATGCTAGGCCCAAGGAACACCCTTGACAATGGTAGGGCCCACCTCCTTGCAAGATTCCCCCCATTACGTCAGATCCGGGAGTTTCGGGGTGTGAGCAGTCCTGGAACCCGCGAGAGCGAATCCGACGTCGGTGAGGCCCAAACACAGAGAGTGATGGTATCTTTGGCACCCAACACCCATGATACACTCTAACACACATGGCATGGCAAAACATTGGTTTAGGTGGGATACCGACGCTCCGGATCCCCTCTACGGAGATAGCCTAGCCCCGGTGTAGAAAAAGACGGAACCGGCGTCCAGCCCCCTCTGCGTGAGCCGGAAGTGGGTAGAAAAGTGGAACTAGTTGCTTGGTTGTGTCATGCTAGGCCCAAAAAACACCCTTGACAATGGTAGGGCCCACCTCCTTGCAAGATTCCCCCCGTTACGTCAGATCCAGGAGTGTCGGGGTGTGAGCAGTCCTGGAACCCGCGAGAGCGAATCCGACGTTGGTGAGGCCCCAACACAGAGAGTGATGGTATCTTTGGCACCCAACACCCATGATACACTATAACACACATGGCATGGCAAAACATTGATTTAGGTGGGATACCGACGCTCCGGATCCCCTCTGGGTGAGATACCCTAGCCCCGGTGTAGAAAAAGACGAAACCGGCGTCCAGCCCCCTCTGCGTGAGCCGGAAGTGGGTAGAAAAGTGGAAATAGTTGCTTGGTTGTGTCATTCTAGGCCAAGGAACACCCTTGACAATGGTAGGGCCCACCTACTTGCAAGATTCCCCCCGTTACGTCAGATCCGGGAGTTTCGGGGTGTGAGCAGTCCTGGAACCCGCGAGAGCGAATCCGACGTCGGTGAGGCCCAAACACAGAGAGTGATGGTATCTTTGGCACACAACACCCATGATACACTCTAACACACATGGCATGGCAAAACATTGGTTTAGGTGGGATCCCGACGCTCCGGATCCCCTCTGCGTGAGATACCCTAGCCCTGGTGTAGAAAAAGACGGAACCGGCGTCTAGCCCCCTCTGCGTGAGCCGGAAGTGGGTAGCAAAGTGGAACTAGTTGCTTGGTTGTGTCATGTTAGGCCCAAGGAACACCCTTGACAATGGTAGGGCCCACCTACTTGCAAGATTCCCCCTGTTACGTCAGATCCGGGAGTTTCGGGGTGTGAGCAGTCCTGGAACCCACGAGAGGGAATCCGACGTCGGTGAGGCCCCAACACAGAGAGTGATGGTATCTTTGGCACCGAACACCCATGATACACTCTAACACACATGGGATGGCAAAACATTGGTTTAGGTTGGATACCGACGCTCCGGATCCCCTCTCCAGGCATACCCTAGCCCCGGTGTAGAAAAAGACGGAACCGGCGTCGAGCCCCCTCTGCGTGAGCCGGAAGTGGGTAGCAAAGTGGAACTGGTTGCTTTGTTGTGTCATGTTAGGCCCAAGGAACACCCTTGACAATGGTAGGGCCCACCTCCTTGCAAGATTCCCCCCGTTACGTCAGATCCGGGAGTTTCGGGGTGTGAGCAGTCCTGGAACCCGCGAGAGAGAATCCGACGTCGGTGAGGCCCAAACACAGAGAGTGATGGTATATTTGGCACCCAACACCCATGATACACTCTAACACACATGGCATGGCAAAACATTGGTTTAGGTGGGATCCCGACGCTCCGGATCCCCTCTGCGTGAGATACCCTAGCCCTGGTGTAGAAAAAGACGGAACCGGCGTCGAGCCCCCTCTGCGTGAGCCGAAAGTGGGTAGCAAAGTGGAACTAGTTTCTTGGTTGTGTCATGCTAGGCCCAAGGAACACCCTTGACAATAGGGCCCACCTCCTTGCAAGATTCCCCCCGTTACGTCAGATCCGGGAGCTTCGGGGTGTGAGCAGTCCTGGAACCCGCGAGAGAGAATCCGACGTCGGTGAGGCCCCAACACAGAGAGTGATGGTATCTTTGGCACCCAACACCCATGATACACTCTAACACACATGGCATGGAAAAACATTGGTTCAGGTGGGATACCGACGCTCCGGATCCCCTCTCCGGAGATACCCTAGCCCCGGTGTAGAAAAGACGGAACCGGCGTCCAGCCCCCTCTGCGTGAGCCGGAAGTGGGTAGCAAAGTGGAACTAGTTGCTTGGTTGTGTCATGCTAGGCCAAAAAAACACTTGACAATGGTAGGGCCCACCTCCTTGCAAGATTCCCCCCGTTACGTCAGATCCAGGAGTTTCGGGGTGTGAGCAGTCCTAGAACCCGCGAGAGCGAATCCGACGTCGGTGAGGCCCCAACACAGAGATTGATGGTATCTTTGGCACCCAACGCCCATGATACACTATAACACACATGGCATGGCAAAACATTGATTTAGGTGGGATACCGACGCTCCGGATCCCCTCTGGGTGAGATACCCTAGCCCCGGTGTAGAAAAAGACGGAACCGGCGTCCAGCCCCCTCTGCGTGAGCCGGAAGTGGGTAGCAAAGTGGAACTAGTTGCTTGGTTGTGTCATGCTAGGCCCAAGGAACACCCTTGACAATGGTAGGGCCCACCTACTTGCAAGATTCCCCCCGTTACGTCAGATCCGGGAGTTTCGGGTGTGAGCAGTCCTGCAACCCGCGAGAGCGAATCCGACGTCGGTGAGGCCCAAACACAGAGAGTGATGGTATCTTTGGCACCCAACACCCATGATACACTCTAACACACATGGCATGGAAAAACATTGGTTTAGGTGGGATCCCGACGCTCCGGATCCCCTCTGCGTGAGATACCCTACCCTCGTGTAGAAAAAGACGGAACCGGCGTCTAGCCCCCTCTACGAGAGCCGGAAGTGGGTAGCAAAGTGGAACTAGTTGCTTGGTTGTGTCATGTTACGCCCAAGGAACACCCTTGACAATGGTAGGGCCCACCTACTTGCAAGATTCCCCCCGTTACGTCAGATCCGGGAGTTTCAGGGTGTGAGCAGTCTTGGAACCCGCGAGAGGGAATCCGACGTCGGTGAGGCCCCAACACAGAGAGTGATGGTATATTTGGCACCCAACACCCATGATACACTCTAACACACATGGGATGGCAAAACATTGGTTTAGGTTGGATACCGACGCTCCGGATCCCCTCTCCGGAGATACCCTAGCCCCGGTGTAGAAAAAGACGGAACCGGCGTCGAGCCCCCTCTGCGTGAGCCGGAAGTGGGTAGCAAAGTGGAACTGGTTGCTTGGTTGTGTCATGTTAGGCCCAAGGAACACCCTTGACAATGGTAGGGCCCACCTCCTTGCAAGATTTCCCCCGTTACGTCAGATCCGGGAGTTTCGGGGTGTGAGCAGTCTTGGAACCCGCGAGAGAGAATCCGACGTCGGTGAGGCCCAAACACAGAGAGTGATGGTATCTTTGGCACCCAACACCCATGATACACTCTAACACACATGGCATGGCAAAACATTGGTTTAGGTGGGATCCCGACGCTCCGGATCCCCTCTGCGTGAGATACCCTAGCCCTGGTGTAGAAAAAGACGGAACCGGCGTCTAGCCCCCTCTGCGTGAGCCGGAAGTGGGTAGCAAAGTGGAACTAGTTGCTTGGTTGTGTCATGTTAGGCCCAAGGAACACCCTTGACAATGGTAGGGCCCACCTCCTTGCAAGATTCCCCCCGTTACGTCAAATCCAGGAGGTTCGGGGTGTGAGTAGTCCTGGAACCCGCGAGAGGGAATCCGACGTCGGTGAGGCCCAAACACAGAGAGTGATGGTATCTTTGGCACCCAACACCCATGATACACTCTAACACACATGGCATGGCAAAACATTGGTTTAGGTGGGATCCCGACGCTCCGGATCCCCTCTGCGTGAGATACCCTAGCCCTGGTGTAGAAAAAGACGGAACCGGCGTCGAGCCCCCTCTGCGTGAGCCGGAAGTGGGTAGCAAAGTGGAACTAGTTTCTTTGTTGTGTCATGCTAGGCCCAAGGAACACCCTTGACAATAGGGCCCACCTCCTTGCAAGATTCCCCCCGTTACGTCAGATCTGGGAGCTTCGGGGTGTGAGCAGTCCTGGAACCCGCGAGAGAGAATCCGACGTCGGTGAGGCCCCAACACAGAGAGTGATGGTATCTTTGGCACCCAACACCCATGATACACTCTAACACACATGGCATGGCAAAACATTGGTTCAGGTGGGATACCGACGCTCCGGATCCCCTCTCCGGAGATACCGTAGCCCCGGTGTAGAAAAAGACGGAACCGGCGTCCAGCCCCCTCTGCGTGAGCCGGAAGTGGGTAGCAAAGTGGAACTAGTTGCTTGGTTGTGTCATGCTAGGCCCAAGGAACACCCTTGACAATGGTAGGGCCCACCTACTTGCAAGATTCCCCCCGTTACGTCAGATCCGGGAGTTTCGGGGTGTGAGCAGTCCTGGAACCCGCGAGAGCGAATCCGACGTCGGTGAGGCCCAAACACAGAGAGTGATGGTATCTTTGGCACCCAACACCCATGATACACTCTAACACACATGGCATGGAAAAACATTGGTTTAGGTGGGATCCCGACGCTCCGGATCCCCCTCTGCGTGAGATACCCTAGCCCTCGTGTAGAAAAAGACGGAACCGGCGTCTAGCCCCCTCTGCGTGAGCCGGAAGTGGGTAGCAAAGTGGAACTAGTTGCTTGGTTCTGTCATGTTAGGCCCAAGGAACACCCTTGACAATGGTAGGGCCCACCTACTTGCAAGATTCCCCCCGTTACGTCAGATCCGGGAGTTTCAGGGTGTGAGCAGTCCTGGAACCCGCGAGAGGGAATCCGACGTCGGTGAGGCCCCAACACAGAGAGTGATGGTATCTTTGGCACCCAACACCCATGATACACTCTAACACACATGGGATGGCAAAACATTGGTTTAGGTTGGATACCGACGCTCCGGATCCCCTCTCCGGAGATACCCTAGCCCCGGTGTAGAAAAAGACGGAACCGGCGTCGAGCCCCCTCTGCGTGAGCCGGAAGTGGGTAGCAAAGTGGAACTGGTTGCTTGGTTGTGTCATGTTAGGCCCAAGGAACACCCTTGACAATGGTAGGGCCCACCTCCTTGCAAGATTTCCCCCGTTACGTCAGATCCGGGAGTTTCGGGGTGTGAGCAGTCCTGGAACCCGCGAGAGAGAATCCGACGTCGGTGAGGCCCAAACACAGAGAGTGATGGTATCTTTGGCACCCAACACCCATGATACACTCTAACACACATGGCATGGCAAAACATTGGTTTAGGTGGGATCCCGACGCTCTGGATCCCCTCTGCGTGAGATACCCTAGCCCTGGTGTAGAAAAAGACGGAACCGGCGTCTAGCCCCCTCTGCGTGAGCCGGAAGTGGGTAGCAAAGTGGAACTAGTTGCTTGGTTGTGTCATGTTAGGCCCAAGGAACACCCTTGACAATGGTAGGGCACACCTCCTTGCAAGATTCCCCCCGTTACGTCAAATCCAGGAGGTTCGGGGTGTGAGCAGTCCTGGAACCCGCGAGAGGGAATCCGACGTCGGTGAGGCCCCAACACAGAGAGTGATGGTATCTTTGGCACCCAACACCCATGATACACTATAACACACATGGCATGGCAAAACATTGGTTTAGGTGGGATCCCGACGCTCCGGATCCCATCTCCGGAGATACCCTAGCCTCGGTGTAGAAAAAGACGGAACCGGCGTCCAGCCCCCTCTGCGTGAGCCGGAAGTGGGTAGCAAAGTGGAACTAGCTGCTTGGTTGTGTCATTCTAGGCCCAAGGAACACCCTTGACAATGGTAGGGCCCACCTACTTGCAAGATCCCCCCCGTTACGTCAGTTCCGGGAGTTTCGGGGTGTGAGCAGTCCTGGAACCCGCGAGAGAGAATCCGACGTCGGTGAGGCCCAAACACAGAGAGTGATGGTATCTTTGGCACCCAACACCCATGATACACTCTAACACACATGGCATGTCAAAACATTGGTTTAGGTGGGATCCCGACGCTCCGGATCCCCTCTGGGCGAGATACCCTAGCCCCGGTGTAGAAAAAGACGGAACCGGCGTCTAGCCCCCTCTGCGTGAGCCGGAAGTGGGTAGAAAAGTGGAACTAGTTGCTTTGTTGTCATGTTAGGCCCAAGGAACACCCTTGACAATGTTAGGGCCCACCTACTTGCAAGATTCCCCCCGTCACGTCAGATCCGGGAGTTTCGGGGTGTGAGTAGTCCTGGAACCCGCGAGAGCGAATCCGACGTCGATGAGGCCCCAACACAGAGAGTGATGGTATCTTTGGCACCCAACACCCATGATACACTATAACACACATGGCATGGCAAAACATTGGTTTAGGTGGGATACCGACGCTCCGGATCCCCTATGCGTGAGATACCCTAGCCCCGGTGTAGAAAAAGACGGAACCGGCGTCTAGCCCCCTCTGCGTGAGCCGGAAGTGGGTAGCAAAGTGGAACTGGTTGCTTGGTTGTGTCATGTTAGGCCCAAGGAACACCCTTGACAATGGTAGGGCCCACCTCCTTGCAAGATTCCCCCCGTTACGTCAGATTCGGGAGTTTCGGGGTGTGAGCAGTCCTGGAACCCGCGAGAGCGAATCCGACGTCGGTGAGGCCCAAACACAGAGAGTGATGGTATATTTGGCACCCAACACCCATGATACACTCTAACACACATGGTATGGCAAAACATTGGTTTAGGTGGGATCCCGACGCTCCGGATCCCCTCTGCGTGAGATACCCTAGCCCTGGTGTAGAAAAAGACGGAACCGGCGTCTAGCCCCCTCTGCGTGAGCCAGAAGTGGGTAGCAAAGTGGAACTAGTTGCTTGGTTGTGTCATGTTATGCCCAAGGAACACCCTTGACAATGGTAGGCCCCACCTCCTTGCAAGATTCCCCCCGTTACGTCAGATCCGGGAGTTTTGGGGTGTGAGCAGTCTTGGAACCCGCGAGAGCGAATCCGACGTCGGTGAGGCCCCAACACAGAGAGTGATGGTATCTTTGGCACCCAACACCCATGATACACTCTAACACACATGGGATGGCAAAACATTGGTTTAGGTGGGATCCCGACGCTCCGGATCCCCTCTCCGGAGATACCGTAGCCCCGGTGTAGAAAAAGACGGAACCGGCGTCGAGCCCCCTCTGCGTGAGCCGGAAGTGGGTAGCAAAGTGGAACTAGTTGCTTGGTTGTGTCATGTTAGGCCCAAGGAACACCCTTGACAATGGTAGGTCCCACCTACTTGCAAGATCCCCCTGTTACGTCAGATCCGGGAGTTTCGGGGTGTGAGCAGTCCTGGAACCCGCGAGAGGGAATCCGGCGTCGGTGAGGCCCCAACACAGAGAGTGATGGTATCTTTGGCACCCAACACCCATGATACACTCTAACACACATGGCATGGCAAAGCATTGGTTTAGGTGGGATACCGACGCTCCGGATCCCCTCTCCGGAGATACCCTAGCCCCGGTGTAGAAAAAGACGGAACCGGCGTCGAGCCCCCTCTGCGTGAGCCGGAAGTGGGTAGCAAAGTGGAACTAGTTGCTTGGTTGTGTCATTTTAGGCCCAAGGAACACCCTTGACAATGGTAGGGCCCACCTCCTTGCAAGATTCCCCCGGTTGCGTCAGGTCCGGGAGCTTTGGGGTGTGAGCAGTCCTGGATCCCGCGAGAGAGAATCCGACGTCGGTGAGGCCCCAACACAGAGAGTGATGGTATCTTTGGCACCCAACACCCATGATACACTCTAACACACATGGCATGGAAAAACATTGGTTTAGGTGGGATACCGACGCTCCGGATCCTCTCTCCGGAGATACCCTAGCCCCGGTGTAGAAAAAGACGGAACCGGCGTCCAGCCCCCTCTGCGTGAGCCGGAAGTGGGTAGCAAAGTGGAACTAGTTGCTTGGTTGTGTCAGCTAGGCCCAAGGAAAACCCTTGACAATGGTAGGGCCCACCTCCTTGCAAGATTCCCCCCGTTACGTCAGATCCGGGAGTTTCGGGGTGTGAGCAGTCCTGGAACCCACGAGAGCGAATCCGACGTCGGTGAGGCCCCAACACAGAGAGTGATGGTATCTTTGGCACCCAACACCCATGATACACTCTAACACACATGGGATGGAAAAATATTTGTTTAGGTGGGATACCGACGCTCCGGATCCCCTCTCCGGAGATACCCTAGCCCCGGTGTAGAAAAAGACGGAACCTGCGTCGAGCCCCCTCTGCGTGAGCCGGAAGTGGGTAGCAAAGTGGAACTAGTTGCTTGGTTGTGTTATGTTAGGCCCAAGGAACACCCTTGACAATGGTAGGGCCCACCTACTTGCAAGATTCCCCCCGTTACGTCAGATCCGGGAGGTTCGGGGTGTGAGCAGTCCTGGAACCCGCGAGAGGGAATCCGACGTCGGTGAGGCCCCAACACAGAGAGTGATGGTATCTTTGGCACCCAACACCCATGATACACTATAACACACATGGCATGGCAAAACATTGGTTTAGGTGGGATCCCGACGCTCCGGATCCCATCTCCGGAGATACCCTAGCCCCGGTGTAGAAAAAGACGGAACCGGCGTCCAGCCCCCTCTGCGTGAGCCGGAAGTGGGTAGCAAAGTGGAACTAGCTGCTTGGTTGTGTCATGATAGGCACAAGGAACACCCTTGACAATGGTAGGGCCCACCTACTTGCAAGATCCCCCCCGTTACGTCAGTTCCGGGAGTTTCGGGGTGTGAGCAGTCCTGGAACCCGCGAGAGAGAATCCGACGTCGGTGAGGCCCAAACACAGAGAGTGATGGTATCTTTGCCACCTAACACCCATGATACACTCTAACACACATGGCATGGCAAAACATTGGTTTAGGTGGGATACCGACGCTCCGGATCCCCTCTGGGTGAGATACCCTAGCCCCGGTATAGAAAAAGACGGAACCGGCGTCTAGCCCCCTCTGCGTGAGCCGGAAGTGGGTAGCCAAGTGGAACTAGTTGCTTTGTTGTGTCATGTTAGGCCCAAGGACCACCCTTGACAATGGTAGGGCCCACCTACTTGCAAGATTCCCCCGTTACGTCAGATCCGGGAGTTTCGGGGTGTGAGCAGTCCAGGAACCCGCAAGAGCGAATCCGACGTCGGTGAGGCCCCAACACAGAGAGTGATGGTATCTTTGGCACCCAACACCCATGATACATTCTAACACACATGGCATGGAAAAACATTGGTTTAGGTGGGATCCCGACGCTCCGGATCCCCTCTGCGTGAGGTACCCTAGCCCTGCTGTAGAAAAAGACGGAACCGGCGTCTAGCCCCCTCTACGTGAGCCGGAAGTGGGTAGCAAAGTGGAACTAGTTGCTTGGTTGTGTCATGTTAGGACCAAGGAACACCCTTGACAATGGTAGGGCCCACCTACTTGGAAGATCCCCCCGTTACGTCAGATCCGGGAGGTTCGGGGTGTGAGCAGTCCTGGAACCAGCGAGAGAGAATCCGACGTCTGTGAGGCCCCAACACAGAGAGTGATGGTATCTTTGGCACCCAACACCCATGATACACTATAACAAACATGGAATGGCAAATCATTGGTTTAGGTGGGATCCCGACGCTCCGGATCCCATCTCCGGAGATACCCTAGCCCCGGTGTAGAAAAAGACGGAACCGGCGTCTAGCCCCCTCTGCGTGAGCCGGAAGTGGGTAGCAAAGTGGAACTTGTTGCTTGGTTGTGTCATGGTATGCCCAAGGAACACCCTTGACAATGGTAGGGCCCACCTACTTGCAAGATTCCCCCCTTTACGTCAGATCCGGGAGTTTCGGGGTGTTAGCAGTCCTGGAACCCGCGAGAGCGAATCCGACGTCGGTGAGGCCCCAACACAGAGAGTGATGGTATCTTTGGTACCCAACACCCATGATACACTCTAACACACATGGCATGAAAAAATATTGGTTTAGGTGGGATCCCGACGCTCCGGATCCCCTGTGCGTGAGATACCCTATCCCCGGTGTAGAAAAAGACGGAACCGACGTCTAGCCCCCTCTGCGTGAGCCGGAAGTGGGTAGCAAAGTGGAACTAGTTGCTTGGTTGTGTCATGCTAGGCCCAAGGAACACCCTTGACAATGGTAGGGCCCACCTCCTTGCAAGATTCCCCCCGTTACGTCAGATCCGGGAGCTTCGGGATGTGAGCAGTCCTGGAACCCGCGAGAGCGAATCCGACGTCGGTGAGGCCCGAACACGGAGAGTGATGCTATATTTGGCACCCAACACCCATGATACACTATAACACACATGGCATGGCAAAACATTGGTTTAGGTGGGAACTCGACGCTCCGTATCCCCTCTCCGGAGATACCCTATCCCCGGTGTAGAAAAAGACGGAACCGGCGTCCAGCCCCCTCTGCGTGAGCCGGAAGTGGGTAGCAAAGTGGAACTAGTTGCTTGGTTGTGTCATGGTAGGCCCAAGGAACACCCTTGACAATGGTAGGGCCCACCTCCTTGCAAGATTCCCCCGTTACGTCAGATCCGGGAGTTTCGGGGTGTGAGCAGTCCTGGAACCCGCGAGAGTGAATCCGACGTCGGTGAGGCCCAAACACAGAGAGTGATGGTAGTGGATGCACTTCTTTCATATCTTTTGTTGTTGGTTCAATCTTAGTTGCAGTATCTGAAGTAGTAGTGGATGCACTTCTTTCATATCTTTTGTTGTTGTATGTCGCTGGTGAGTCACCTGGTCTCTGGTTGCGAGATGTTGGTGTTGTAGTAGACAAGCCCCAACAAAAACAACAAAACTCAGGAGCCAGGATAACTGATGCAGCGGTTTTTAATTAGCCGTGCATTTCTTTGTTCTTGAGCATATTCTTTTATTTACTTATTGTATTTTCTTATTTATTAATTTTCTTTTCCTTCATTTATCTTCTTACTTCATTTATTCAGTGTGCATTTTTCGGGTTTGTCTGAGGTCTTTGTTTTGAGCTTTCTGTCTGTTTTGGAAAAGAGATGATGCACTGTCGTGTTCACTAATGGATTAGAATTCATTGGTAGATTAATTGTAGTTTTAGCCAAGAAAAGAAAAAAGGGAGAAGTTTGGATACAATATTTTATGGATAAAAATATACGCGATGGAAACATCCGAGGAAGAAAAATATAGACGTGAAATCTATTTTGAATATAGTAATAGATGAATTATTGTATTTCGAAAATTTATTATATAGTAGAGATATATAAAATGATAAAAAAGCTTCCAAAAATAACAATATAAAATTAAATAGTGAAAAAAGGTATGTGGTACATTTTTGCCGAGTTGGGCTCTCGGCGAATAGCTGCACTCGGCGAAAAAACGGCGGGGACAAGCAAGTTATTTTGACCTTTTTTGTTTGCCGAGTGGGGCACTCGGCGACACGGTATACTCGGCGAAGAAACGGCGGGGACTTAGGAAAATTTCGGCCTCTTTCCCACCGATTCGCCCCCAAATTTCCCCATCTCCCCCCGCACTGTGTCGAGCCCGCACCCGAGCCCCCTCCACGCCGCCGTCGATTCGCCCCCTCCACGCCGCCGCCGATTTGCCCCCTCCACGCCGCCGATTCGCCCCCTCCACGCCTTTGCGGAAACATAAATGAGCTGCCAGACCTTGTTTTGGGGGAAAAAATATGCTGCTAGTCAAAGTGGTGATTACTTGCCATGAAGATGGGTACATCTTTTTTTCTATGCCTAGCAAGGTTTAATGTGTGAATGAAGCTATGTTGTTGTTAATGTGGTATAATATGAATTTTTCGAGTTTCTGATGTAAATAATCTTCCACCACTTTTCAGTATGATTATTTAATTAAATAAATATATCATCTTTACACTTGATTCTATGATAATATGAGTCGCCGAGTGCGAATGTCTTTGAAAACCTAGGGACAAATGAATACACAATGTCTTGCAGTCTATGCTAGTAGAAGTACTGTAATACAATAGTAATATTTTCATCAAAATACTATAGACTAAGAAATACATGCAAAGACCAACTAAGATTGACATCACACTAAAAGCCACCAATCAGCAAATGCAATATGTGAATATTGAGTTCTGAGACCAACTAAGGTTGATACTACACTAAAAGCCACCAATCAGCAAATGCAATATGTGAAGATTGAGTTCTGATACCAACTAAGATTGATACTACACTAAAATCCACTAACCAGCGAATGTAATGCAACAGTGTTGCAACATACTAAACCAATGGTTACAATTCCATAACAATCGATCTTTGAAGATTAATAATCTAGCAGACTAAATATTAAAAGAGCATAATAATGCACAAGTTCTGCATATTGCATTACAAAAGCTCAAATAAGATGAAAAGCTACCTTAGTAGCAAGTAATTACTGCATACTAACACTTTTCAAGTAGTATAATGCACTCTTGAGGTCCAAGAAGCATAAGATGCTCCTGTGTTAACTATTATATCCTGACATGATCAAAAACAATAATTGGTTATCAATTTGTGATGAAATCTACTTTAAAAGAAAGCAGAAACAGAGAGGACCGGAACAAATTGCAGATCATAATCCATGTGCCTGGAATGCATTAGTTCTTCATTCCATCTACTAGCAAAGTAGCAAGTAGCAAACTAAATATTATATCATCAGAAAAAATATCTGCATACTGAAAGAAAGAGAATCAAATTGACATTACAAAAACAACCATTCACCATAGTATTCATTCAACAGAATCTCCTCACCAAACCACAAGCAGAATAATAAAATATATTGATTCGTAACCTATATGCAACAAGTAACATAACTACATAAGGCAAGTTAAAATACAATACAGAGTTGGTGACATACCAAACCAGTCGTTTTTCGAGCCATAACAAGCAATCTTCCCATATTGCAAGGTATACTAGGCATTGTTCCACGTTTCAGTGACAAGCTGAACAGAAACAGACTCTTTTCCACCACAACAAACAATTTCACAAAATGCAGAGCTATTGAGCTCATTTGGACACGGGCAGCATGTCAGGTACACGAGCAGCATGTTGGAACCTGTAGGTGGTGGTACATTGATTCACTAGGAAATCATGCAGTTAAGCTACTAAAAATTCATCCAGGAGTCCTACTTCAAGCAATATGTTGTAGGAAACTAGGCATAGTTGAATTATCATCTACATTTCCTGTCACATGCCACTGTGGTTATCATGCAAGATCATCCTCCCTTGCTATATTGTCAATCTGTAATTTAGTGGATTTTTTGAGTGTACAGGCATGCACCTCGATTCTTCATGGCAAGTAATCACCACTTGTGTTATAGGTCTAATGTCCAGTTACTTGGGACAATCAGTGACCAATTTATTGTTTCTGTACCTGTAGTGTGGTAGTTAGATGGGCAAATATATATAGAACTACTCCTTGGAACCTGAATCCGCTGAAGCTGATAGCATGTATACAGATTACATAATTTTGGTGATGTTCCTCCTGGTGTGTAGGCCTAGTCCGCACGTTGGTTTGTGAATGCCAGAATTTTGAAACTGCTCTCGAATTTTGAAACTTTGTTACACACCTTTTTTCAGTTCCATGCGTGCTTAATTATTTACAATACTACATTTTACTTCCATGGTCATCGTATAAAAAGCTATACAAGTATGCAGTCATAAGATGACACTAACACTACATATTTACTTTTTGCAGGACATGGATCGAGATTGAGGCCAGGAGCGTCATCGCAGGCGGGGGTTTGCTGAGGCGGGGGTTTGCTGAGGTTGAGGCCAGGAGCGTCTGCGATCATCTTCGTCGACACCCGGCCACGCTTTCAGGGTAAAACCTCCCCCTCAGTCGATCTTTAGATTTTCTTGTGTAGATCACCAAACTAGTCACGTTACCCTAGGCGTCTCCCGTTCGGAAGAGTTGTAGTTATAAAAATAGAACTCTTTGTATATATTTATATACAAAGATCTATATTTTTATAACCGCGACTGTTTCGAATTGTCCACGTTTTTGGACAGCTCGTGGATGTGTAGCTGTGTTTGTTTTCCATGTTCTACTCCTATCCGAGACAGATTTCGGTGGCGCCTCTCTGTTGTTCTCCGAGTACACATTCTCTCGACCCCCGTGGTCGAGACGTGTATTAGGAGAACAGCGGGGAGGTGCTGCCGAAATCTGTCTTGGATAGGAGTAGACATGGAAAACAAACACAAGCTACACATCCTCGGGTGGGATTAGGACCTATCTTTACCTAGTAGACATGTAGGACTGCATTCAACGCGTAAAACTTGTAATGTTCTAAATAATTGAAACAACTTGTTAAAATTTGAAACATATGTTGATCTGGCTGAGCATTCATCAGTGTGGATATGGAGGACCGGGAGTGGATGTACAGTGGCCGACCGAGTGCTGCCGAGATGACAACGGAATGGGTTACAAAGACCGACGAGTTCTTGGAATTTGCATTTGCTAGAGTTGATGATTCGTCTGATGTTTGGTGCCCGTGTAGTCGTTGCCGTAACATGACAGAGAAACCGAGGACAATCATTTCTGATCACCTTGGGAAGTATGGTTTTATGCCAAACTATTACCGTTGGGTGTACCATGGCGAGTCTGCTGAGCGTGTACGCCGGAAGAAGAAGACAAAGAAGGTGGCACCACTCACTCAACATGCGGCGACCGATTTTGATACCGGTTTTGATAGGATGTTAGAGGATTTCACTAATGCACAAGCACCTGAAAATCAAACCGGCGAGGGAGATGCCCCTGACGATGCCGATGATAGCACTAAAGAGTTCTATGACACGTTGTTTGAGACACAGAAACCCCTGCACGAGCATACACAAGTTTCTCAACTTGATGCCATCGGCCGGCTAATGGCGGTAAAAAGCCAGCACAATGTAAGCATAGCCGCCTTTGATGCATTTCTGACTGTTATTGCCACCCTCCTGCCGCCGGTACACCTTCTTCCTAAAAACATGTACGAGTCGAAAAAAATCCTCGGTTCCCTAAAGATGCCGTATACGAAGATAGATTGTTGTCCAAAGAGTTGCATTTTGTTCAGGAAAGAGCACGAGCATACAAAGTACTGTGTCAAATGCGGGGCCTCTAGGTATCTGGAGGTGGACGATGGTAATGGTCAGAAGACGCAGCTCACAGTCGCCAAAAAGATCCTTCGGTATCTTCCATTCATACCACGGATCCAAAGGCTTTTTATGACCGAGGAATCTGCAAAACAGATGAGATGGCCGTCAGATGGGAGGAGGTACCGTCCTGAGAAGATGATACATCCGTCTGATGGTGAAGCATGGAAGGACTTTGTTGGCAAACATAAGAAGAAAGCGGGTGACCCTAGGAGTGTAGCAGTTGCGTTATCAACCGATGGTTTCAACCCATATGGTATGACATCCGCCTCATACAGCTGCTGGCCGATGTTTGTTATCCCGATGAATCTCCCCCCCGGCGTGTGCATGCAACGGCAGAACATGTTCCTGTCGCTTATAATTCCAGGGCCTGAGTATCCGGGGAAGAACATGTCGGTGTTCATGGAGCCGCTGGTAGATGATCTGCTCATTGCCTGGAACACCGGGGTACGGACATACGATGCCATAGAAAAGAAGCACTTCGATATGTATGTTTGGTACTTCACTTCACTGCATGACCTTTCGGCTCGCGCGATATTCTGCGGCTGGTGTACTCATGGGAAATGGCCTTGTCCGGTGTGCTACCAAGCTGTGACTTTTCTTTGGCTGAAAAAGGGTGGCAAATACTCATGCTTTGACCAACATCGACAGTTCCTTCGTCCTGGTCACAAATACAGGAGAAACACAAAGAAGTGGATGAAAGATGTAGCTGTCGATGCGCCACGACCAACTTTGATGACCGGTGTAGACGTCAAGGCTCAGCTAGATAGTCTACAGCTCAATGCCGAGGGGACCGGCTTTCTGGGGTATGGAGAGTGGCACCAGTGGACTCACATCTCATGCCTGTGGAAGCTCCCTTACATGCATGATCTTCTTCTTCCACATAACATTGATGTCATGCACACTGAAAAAATATATTGCAGAGGCTCTTTGGTCAACACTTTTTGATCTTGAGAAGACGAAAGATAACGTCAAGGCAAGAGTCGATCAAGCCGAGCTTTGTGACAGGGAACATCTAAACTTGAAGGAACCCACAAAAAGCAAAAAGACCTGGACGAAGCCGCCGGCCCCTTTCTGCCTGACTAGGGCCCAAAGGAAAGAAATTCTCCAGTGGATCTTGGACTGCCTCTTCTTCCCTAACGGGTACGCAGCTAATATAATGAGGGGAGTGAATCTCGCTGGGCTGCAGATAACGGGGCTCAAGAGTCATGACTACCACGTATGGATTGAGCGGATTTCGCCTGTCATGATTCGAGGCTATGATGACGAGAAAATCTGGCTAGTGCTAGCCAAGTTGAGCTTTTTCTTTCGTCAGCTTTGTCCCAAGGAATTAGATAGAGATGTGGTTGCAAAGTTGGAGGAAGATGCCGCCGAGCTAATCGTGGAACTAGAGGCGATATTTCCTCCCGGTTTCTTTAATCCGATGCAACACTTGCTCTTGCATCTCGCGGAAGAGGCACGGTTGGGGGGCCCTGTGCAGTACCGCTGGATGTTTTCAACCGAGAGAGAGCAAAAGAAACTTCGAGAGAAAAGCACCAACAAATGTCGCATAGAAGCATCCATATGTGAGGCAACCCTCAACGAGGAGGTGGCAAACTTCACGACAAAGTACTATCATGACAGTCTTCCCACTCGTCATAATCCGGTTTCTCGGTACAATAAAGACTCTGACCCCGTCGATGCACCAGAGCTTAGCATACTCGCAGGGCTCGGCGGCAGATCAAGTGGCGCGAAGCAAGAGCAAATAGACTCACATGAACAATGGACGGCTATTCTCTCGTGTGTCTTGAAGAACACGGTGGAAGTAAAACCCTACATTGAGTAAGTGCTCAACACCTAATTTTCACAATCTTTCATTCCCTCAAATTGTGTCTAACTCCCCTTCTTGTTGGTCCCACACTTAGGTTATTTGAGCAAGAAACCTGGAAACATCATCCGCGAGAACCTACCTACGCCGAGAAGTCGGACCTTTTTAAGAAGGGTGGCAAAGGAGGCAGTGGTTTTATTAGTTGGTTCGCCGCAAAAGTAATCTCCTTTCTTACATGGTTTCTAGCGCAAGCCACATATTACGGCGATCTTAGCTTGAACTTATTGACCGAACTTCTCGTATTGAACATGTAGGCTTTAACCGACAAGGAAATGAGTCATGAGTTGAGGCAACTTGCCCGGGGCTTCACCTACTCCGTGAAGTCATTTAAGTCTTACGATGTGAATGGGTATCGCTTCCATACCCGTTCTTACGATGAGAAACGGCCCAACCGGAAGACAAACAATTTCAAGGTATTTACCCACGCCGGTGGTGATTACTTCGGTATGGTCGAGGGAATGTATGAGCTGGACTTCCATTTTGGCACGAAGAATCCGGTTGTATTCAAATGCCATTGGTTTGATCCGAGCCGAGTGAGACGGAATCCTGCCATTGGTTTGGTCGAAATTGATCGGGCATCTGTCTATGGGTCAGATGATGTCTACATCATTGCACAACATGCCACCCAAGTATTCTATCTCCCCTACCCATGCAAAACTACGAAACGCCTCCAAGGGTGGGATGTCGTGATCACAGTTCCACCGCGTAATAGACCACCTCCTCCAAACGATGACGATTACCACCAGCGCATAAACCCTAACACATATGAGGGAGAGTTCTATCAAGACGATGGGCTCACCGGCGGGTTCATCATCGACTTGTCCACAATTGATGAAATGGAAGAAGACGACGATGATGATGTCGGCATGGGAGTCGATAATGGGCAAGGCGACGATCCATCCGTTCTTAACTCTAAGGACGTGGAACTACGTGAGCGTCTCCACTTGCCTGATGTCGAGGAGCCGAGAGGTCCACCACGGAACTACATGGAAGAGTGGTGGTATACTCGTGATAGCGATGATGACGATGATCCCGGTCCAAGCTATGATCCCAAGGATTTAGACAATGGGTTCTGAACCATTTGTGTTCCAATTATGTAATCGTGAATGTATAATTAGCATTTAGTTTTCACTATTTGTGTGTCACTTCGAAACTTATAGCTTGTAATATTTTTCTATTCCGAACTTCTTATTGCTATTACATTACTTGCGCTTAAAATCCTGACATTTGTCATGGTGCTTAGAGTCTCCAAGCACTTACGATTTTGTGCTCAAAATCTCCTCCCATATGAGCTTGAAGAACCTGATCTTGTTCACATCCATGTGCTCCCAGTAGTAGTGCTCTTGCCACTCCCTGCACTGTTATTTTGGTCACCAAAATATCGGTGCAGGGAGTGGCAAGAGCACTACTTCTGGGAGCACATGGCCGTGAACAAGATCAGGTTCTTCAAGCTCATGGGAGGAGATTTTCAGCAGAAAATCGTGCACATGACAAATGTCAGGATTTTAAGCAGGATTTTAAGCATTAATGGGTTATGAACCATTTGTGTTCCAATTATGTAACCGTGAATGTATAATTAGCATTATGTCTCAACTATTTTGTGTGGCACTTCTAGACTAATCACAAGGTTGTAATATTTTTTTTAATTTCGCTCTTGTTATGTATTAGTTTGATTTCAACTATTAATTGCCTTTCAACTATCATTACCATTTTTTATTCCAGTCATCTTATGCTTGGTATATATCATTAGTATTTTATTTACAACTATTACTTGTCTTTCAACTATTAATTGCCTTGTAAATATTAGTTGCCTCTCAACTATTAATTGCCTTTCAACTATCATTAGCATTTTTTTATTCTAGTTTTCTTATGCTTGCTATCATTAGTATTTTTATTTACAACATTAATTGCATTTCGACTATTACTTGACATTTTTTATCACTTTGTACTAATCGGGACCCCTCATTTTCATAACAGGTTAGTGCAGCATGGCCCCGAAAGCCAAGCCAAAAGGGGTGAAGCGGACCGCGAGCAAAGTTGCACAGGTGGAAGCTCTGTACGCTAGAAGAGAGGATGGCAGCCGAGTGAAGATAGGGAGAATCCGGCGCAAGCAGCATGTGGACGCGCCCTCGTCTTCCAGAGCACGTTCCAGAGGCCGGGGAGGTGCTACGCGGTTCGTGACTCGCTCATGTAGTCCCTTGCCCCACGTTTCTTCTTCTTCTTCTTCTTCTGAGGAGGAGGAGCAGCAGGAGGAGGAGGAGGAGCAGCAGCAGCAGGAGGAGGAGGACGTGGAGCAGCAGCAGCAGCAGGACTCCGAGGACGACTACAGATACTCTTCACCATCGGAGTCAGAGGATGGTGGTGAGGAGGATGTCGAGGTGTCGGATCCGGAGGACGAGCCCGATGACTTGTTTGCCCACCCTCTCCCTGACTTAGGGAAAGTGGCACCCCCCGGCCAAAAAGTTTGGCTCCGAGGGACATCTAGGCTCCCTAAGCCTCCATACCCCTTCAAGGACATAGTTGTCACCGTCGACGGAGATAAGTAAGTGGACATTGTTGTAATTACAATTTACTTTGTTTATGCCTCATTTATGTCATCGAAATCTCACCGACTCTTCTACTTGTTTGTGCAGGTCTTTGGAGTGGCTTGGGGACGTTCCGCCACCACGGACCATGAGCGGCATCTTGGGGCTTCTTTGCAAGAAGTATTACCCTGGCTTGGTCACGTTGGAGAACGGCAATCTGGAGCCAGCTTGGTCCTGGAAGGACTATGAGAGGGTCCCGGACGTGGAGGACAAGCATGGACGGGTGTATGGCCACTTGGGCCTCCGAGTGGTCGCCGATTTCTGGGTATGTATTTGTCTTCACCGCTGACATGTGTATTTCTCTTTAAATATCCTTCTAATGTCTTTATCGTATGCTCAATGGTTGTAGGACTAGTTCACCTGCGCCCCGGATATGGAGGACAAGGCCAGGGTGGTGCTCATTAGAATGGCCAAGAAGCTCATCTGCGACATGCTATACGAGGCACGTGTGCTCTGCGTGGTGAAGTTCTACGCGAAGCACAAGAACACCAAGCTGACGAAGACGGATGCACGACAGATACACCTGTCAGCGGTGCAATACTTAGCGGTAATGACATCATTTTCATTTTAATCCATACATTGCTGCGGCAAAGAACTACTCATATGGATTGTTTTTGTTAACAGGTGGTTCCTCAGTGGCTGGCCAACAAGATGCCTTGCTTCAAGAAGATCGTCAAGAAGTGGACGAGCGACGCGTACAAGAACCAGCACGCCGAGTGCCGGGAGCGGCGCCTTATGCTTGGTGATGGACACCATCAAGGCGGCCTCACCCTCACCGGCCGCGTCCAGAAAGAGGTAAGGAATTGTTTTGCTAATAATTCCATACGCCGCTTCATTCTTAAGATGAGAGTTTGTGCTGATCATTTTTCTTTGAATTGTAGAAAGCAAAGAAGGGCAGGGTCATCACTCGCATGGTGACATTCTGTGAGACCCGGAGGCCCAAGGTCCTGAAGCCGGATGTACCTGTTGAGAAGCAATGGATCAACACCCAAACCGGCGAGAAGTGGGACAAGTACACCGAGAAGTTGAAGCTGGTGCACGGCCCCGACGCCGACCCACTGACGACTCCCTATGACCCTAGGGTCGCTCTGTTGGCGGGAGAGGGTCGGAAGAACGGCCGGTTTGCCTTTGCCGATGGTGCCTTCGACACATCAGGTACTCCATCGCTCTCGCAGATCCGTGCCGGCCAGACGAGCTCATCGCCGTCTATTGAGCGCCGCCCAGGACCAGGAGTGACTGCCGTCGCCACACTTCAGGTATGAACACAAACAATTTCCTTGGTCAGTCTTATCTTCGCTTTCTATACATGCTTGCATTGCACATTTAATGACATTTTCACATACCGTAGGCTGAACTTGAAGAAAGCAAAAGAGAGGCGGCGGAGTCAAAACAGAAGATGCAGATGATGGAAAACCAGTTGTCTTCCCAGCAGGCATTCATGGCGGCGATGCTCGAGGTACCGGTTTTCACACATAAGACAAATTTCCATTCCCTTCTATTCATCGATTTACGCATGTTAACTCACGGATCGATCACTTGGTCATTGCAGAGGATGCGAGCTATCCCAGCGGGTCCGTCTGCTCCTCCTCTACCTGAGCTCCCTCCACTCAACTTCAACATTGTAAGTTGGCCTGAACTTGCTCAATGAAACACTATTTAGCTTCTCTCGACTAATGCGGTTGTTCATAGGGGGGAATGCATCGCAGGGATCCCACATGGAGCAAGGAGGGGGCACCGGAGATGCCGAGACGTCGACCTCCAAGACGCCGCAGTGATGCTAGGTTAGTATACCATTTTTCTTATTTGTTTTGCTTCTCATGCTTCTTCATTTGTTTTGCTTCTCATGCTCACTTACATTGTTCAAACCTAATCATTTTGCTTGTTCACTTGTAGGTTTGCATTAAGGAAACAACGAAGCTTTGTATGGATGAACATATTTTGCCCGAGTGTTGTTATGTATGGATGAACATATTTTGTAGTCTGAATATTTTGTGTGATGGTTGTTATGTATGCATGAATATTTGCGATGATATGTGAGTTTCATTTGGATGAATATTATGCGCAATCAATTTGGATGAATATTATGTGCTATGTATGTGATGTGAGTGCTCTAGTGAGCCAAAATTGTCTCTGTATCAAAATTGGTCAAAATTGGTTTCATTTGCAGGGATTTGAGCAAAATGCAGCAGTAAAACAGAACCAAATGGTAAGTATGCCGAGTGTTGCACTCGGCGTAGGACCAAATGGCACATATGCCGAGTGTTACACTCGGCAATGGTACTCTCCAGGCGCCCAGGTTGGCCCCTGGCAACGGTGTTTGCCGAGTGAACCATGAAACACTCGGCAAACACCGTTGCCAGGGGCCAGCCTGGGCGCCTGGAGAGGATCATTGCCGAGTGTGACACTCGGCAAAGAATGTGCACGTGGCAGGCCAGGGGAGCTCCTCTGGGGGAAGGTACGCCGAGTGCCACACTCGGCGAAAAGGTCTGCCGAGTAAAGCCCTGACACTCGGCGAACAGGATTGCCGAGTCGTGTCGAAAGGGCACTCGGCGAAGCGTGTGCACGTGGCAGGCCAGGGGAGCTCCTCTGGGCGAAGGTACGCCGAGTGTAACACTCGGCGACGTGTGCACACGTGGCGGTCCAGGAGCGCTACTCTGGGCGACGGTACGCCGAGTGTAACACTCGGCGAAGTGTGCACACGTGGCGGCTTCCTGTTTCCCACGACGAAATAGCTTCGCCGAGTCCTTCTGACAGGGACACTCGGCAAAGATTTCGTCCCCGTTCCGTTGCGGACTTAGACGTGGAGGTGTCAGAACTTTTTGTTGCCGAGTGTTAGCGTAAAAGACTCGGCGAAGACTTCACCGAGCAACCCGCGCATTGACACTCGGCGTAACCTCTTTTGCCGAGCTAAAAGACGCCGAGTGCTGTACGCCGAGTGTAGCACTCGGCGTACTTACTGCCGAGTCTTTTTATGCCTTCGCCGTGTATTTCTGATACACGGCAAATAATTGAATTCCAGTAGTGTAGGTAATAAAGTTGACCAAATTAGTCCGAGATATCATCAGTGGCGCACCACTAGCGGTGCGCCACTGATTCTATGGAGAATACATGGGTGATAGGAATCAGTGGCGCACCACTATATGGTGCGCCACTAATGCTCCATAGACTCAGTGGCGCACCGCTAGTGGTGCGCCACTGATGCTACCAGACATACATGGTACATAGAATCAGTGGCGCACCATTAGAAGGTGCGCCACTGATGCTACAGAGCATCAGTGGCGCATCACCTGGTGGTGCGCCACTGATTCTATTACGTATACATGGGTGTTGGGTATCAGTGGCGCACCGACGTTCGTGCGCCACTGATGCTTGGACAATCAGTGGCGCACCGACGTTCGTGCGCCACTGATGCTTGGACAATCAGTGGCGCACGGTTACATGGTGCGCCACTGATGCATGTACATGTATGCTCCCATCCACATCAGTGGCGCACGGCTACATGGTGCGCCACTGATGCTATGTCACCTATAGCCATTTTCCTAGTAGTGCTAGGCGAATTCCCGTTTGTCGGCAGTATTTTGCCAACTCTCCGATGGAGAAATTCTTCCCGTTGTCGGTTGTTATGCTGTGTGGAACGCCGTATCTCATGACCACGTCGATGATGAAATTTCTGGCAGTTACACCGTCAAGCTTTTTGATGGGTTTAGCCTCCACCCACTTGGTATATTTGTCTACAGCTACTAGTTGATGTGTGAGTCCACATCGTGCAGTTTTGAATGGTCCCATCATATCTAGCCCCCAGACCGCAAATGGCCATGTAATAGGGATAGTTTTGAGTGCTTGGGCTGGCATATTAGTCTGCTTGGCGTAATACTGACATCCTGCACATGTATTTACTATGTGCTCAGCATCTGTCTTGGCTGTTAGCCAGAAAAACCCGGCACGAAATGCTTTTTTGACTATGCTTTTTGATTGAGCATGGTGTCCGCAATCTTCGGCATGGATTTATTGCAGGATTTCTCGTCCTTCTTCTGGTGAAATACATCGCAGAAAAATTCCGGAAGTACTGCATTTATACAAGCAATTGTTAATTACCGTGTATCCTTTGCATCGACGCTGGATCTGTCTTTGCAAGACTTCATCTTCTCCTTCTGGATACTTCTGATTAACTAAGAAGTTTAGATATGGGATTGTCCAATCCGGGTTAACGAGCATAACTTCAATTGACTCGGAAACCAGAGGATAATCAACGTCTCCACCTTTTATCGATAGTTCGTACAAATGTTGGACGAATACACCTGGTGGTAGGATTTTTACCCTTTCTGATCCCATGCGGGCTAATGCATCCGCGTTCCAATTTTCCTCCCTTTTAACATGGAGCACTTCGAATCCGAAGAAACAAATGGCAAACTCGTCCACTGTTCTCCGTTATTCGGCCATTATAGGGCTTTTTGCGTCCCAAGTTTGGTTGAGCTGGTGCTGTACCAAATCCGAGTCGCCGTAGCACAAAATGCGCTTGACACCTATTTCCTTTGCAAAATGCAAGCCATGAAGCAGAGCTTCGTATTCTGCCACATTGTTGCTGGCGTTGAAGTGTATTTGTAATACATACTCCATTGTGTCTCCTTTAGGGGATTTTAATACTACACCAGCTCCAGCGCCCTCTTTCATCTTGGATCCGTCAAAGTGCATGATCCAGTACTCAGACTCTGGCATAGGTGTTTTTTCCATTGCTTCCGTCCAGTCGGCGACAAAATCTGCCAAAACCTGGGATTTTATTGCCGTCCTCGGCTGATACTTAATGTCGAACGCTGCTAGCTCCCCTAGTGGTGCTTTGCATACCACTGTTATGGAATGTCCTTGGAAGTAATGGCGAAGTTTTCTAAATGCGAAAAATACGCCATATGCCAGCTTTTGATAGTGTGGATACCTTTGTTTGGACTCGGAGAAAACTTCACTTACATAATATACCGGATGCTCGTCTGGTATACTCTGTTCGTGTTTCTTCCTTTCCACGACGATTACCGCACTAATAACCAGGTTTGTAGCCGTGAGGTACAATAACATAGGTTCTTCGTCTTTTGGGGATGCCAAGATCAGAGCTTTCATCAAAGTTTCCTTCAACTGGGTTAATGCTGCGTCTGCCTCTTCTGTCCATTCGAATTTGTTGGATTTTTTCAACAACTTGTAGAGTGGTAAGGCTTTGTCCCCCAGCCGGCTAATAAACCTGCTAACGGCACAGCGGAACCCGTCAATCTTTGCACATCTTTTACGCACGTAGGTTTGGAGATGTTTAAGATTGCTTTGATCTTTTCTGGGTTTACATCTATTCCTCTATGAGAAACGATGAAACCCAGAAGTTTTCCTGAGGGAACCCTGAATACGCACTTTGATGGATTTAACTTCATCTTGTAAGTACGCATATTTTCGAAGCTTTCTCGCAAATCCTCAAGGTGCGTATTTTTTTTCTTGGTAACGACAACAATGTCGTCCACATAAACATGGACATTTTTGCCAATCTGACTATGCAAATAACGTTGCATGCAACGCTGGTAGGGTGCACCTGCGTTCTTCAGGCCGAATGGCATGGTTATGTAATAGTACGTCCCATAAGGGTTATAAAAGAAGTCTTAATTTGATCTTCCTTTTTCATGCGTATTTGATGATACCCGGAATACGCATCCAAAAAGCATAAAAGCTCAGAGCCTGCAGTGGCATCTATTATTTAATCGACTCGCGGTAACGCGAACCTATCTTTTGGACACAGTTTGTTCAAGCCGGCGTAATGTATACACATCCTCAGGGTAGTAGTATCTTTCTTCGGCACTAATACCGGATTTGCTGACCATTCAGTGTGTATAACTTCCTGGATAAAATCAACTGCTAAACGCCGGATAATTTGCTTGCCAATAGCCTTCCATCTTCTTCCATCAAATCGACAGAGACCTTGTTTGACGGGGTTGGAACCTAGAATCACCTTAAGTTGATGCTAAACAAGTTCCCTGGGTACACCTGGCATGTCAGCTGGACACCAGGCAAAAATATCCCAGTTCTCACGGTGGAACTTGATGAGCTCGCTTTCCTATTTGTCGGTCATCCCTGTTCCCACTACGACAAATTTTGTCGGATCTTTGGGATCTAGGATTACCTGTCTTGTGTTCTCGGAGGCCTTGAAGCTGTCTGCTGGCTTCCGGCATTCTTTTCCTGCCGGCATTTCTGTCGGCGATACCTCTTTGGCCAGTTCTTTCAACTCTTCCTTTGCTATGATCTTCTCAGCGCAAAGGGCGTTTTCTTTTTCCATCTTGTTTGCAAGCTTGAAGTCTCCAGATATGGTGATTACTTGTGGTGACCCAACACACCACTGCATGTGTAGTGCGCAAGTCGGTGACATAATACTCACAGAAGGACTTATCCATGAATATTACATCTCTCAGAGTGGTACAACAGAAACACAGCGGGACCAGGCAAAACTATAGGATACAAACATCATTACAAAAAAACTTGAGAATCTCTTTGATGAATCAAAGAAGATCTCCTGCAAATGAAACATCATAAGAAGCAATACGAAGCTCCGAGCCGGAGAAGAACTCTAGCTCAGAACTAATCCACTACTGCTGATGTCAGCCCTAATCTATGGCTAGTAAATGCTAAGCCCAAAAATGGTCTCTACCTACACCTTGATAGCTGCTCCTCCACCAGCGTTGTTGATGACGATAGTTTACCGACTAAGTAGTAGATCACTCCACGTAGCTCCCTTAGGCAGCGCTGGCTTCTCGATGACGACTTCAATAAGGCTTCAACTCTAAGCAGGGGGTCAAACGAGATAGAATGAGTAACGAGCGTTACTCAGCAAGTTCATGATATATAGTGGGTGGTTGATGCACTGACTACAGCTTTAGACTCGAAAGAGTCATAAGCTAATGCAAGGTTTTGTAAAACTTTCTTCAAGAGGTTGCTTTTAATTCTGAAAACTATGCCCGCCAGATCTTCACAGGATTAGAACTTTCATGGAGTTGCCTTTCCTGCGGCGTTCGCAGCTCCTTCCCGGAACAGGGGGTAACATGTCACATCCTTTTACACTCTGCAGAGGTGCGTTACTTTACCCATGGACGACCAAGACCATGTTGCACAACCAGGCTCGAGATCCTGTCCACTCCCACTCAGGTGTGGGGCCCGGTAGTTGGTCCAAGCCAAACCGCGCTTCTCCGCACAACGCATGCCCACCCATTTCTGCCAGCAGGTTGAACGCCTGATTCCACCCCTCACGATGGAGATCTACGCGCCCCTGGCAGACACTCATAGACCCCAGAGCCCGTGGGACGTAAGGGCTCCCACCCATGTGCATGTAGTCTCGCAAGACCTACAGCGTACGTCTCTGTTAGTCCGTTGACATGCGAACGAGAGAAGTATCACGACTGACTTACTCCCCCCATAGAAGACCCATGGTTAACGCGAATTTACGGCGCAAGAATCCTGACGGCAGTTGTGATTAATCCTAGGTAATACTTTCCCATGCAGATGGAACCTTCCTTTGACCTATTCAGCTTACCATGGTTCCATCCGCCCACCAAACAGAACACTACCACTCGGGTAGTCATTCAATTAGTCATATTATTATAAAAAATAGGATCATGCATTCTTTTGAGAGTAGGTGATAAAACGATAAAGTTTTTGCAATTAGTTTGTTATGAAGTATTGCAAAGTATATGAGCAAGTGATGAACTTGCCTGAGATTGAATAACAATAATAATCCAGGTCTTCGAGATTCGAAGGTCGCGTAGAGAAATCCAAACATCTGTAAGATAGCAAAGTAGTCCTGGTAAGGACTACAAAAACACTGTCAAGATGATACATGCATAGTAATGAGATGCATCGTGAAATCCCCTGGAAAATACCCCAGCTTACAAGTGTAAGCCACGTTTGAAACGATAACGTATTCACACAATTGTTAGGCGACTTAGGGTTGTTTCATTATTTGTGGTGATGTTGTTATTTCTTTTAGGCTTAAGTGTTTTTCACTTTTATTGAACAAACACTTGCTATCATGTTTAAGTAGAAGTGTTATACGTGGTTAGGCAAACAAGACAATAGCACATGGTAAACAATTATTGAAAAGGTAACAAACATGTTTGATTTTATATTCCAAAAGTGTAGAGCTAATGACAATGAGTTTAGTTGAAAATGATGAACTAGTATAGTTAACTCTATCATCACAATACTTGCTAATGACTTGTGATGATAGGTTTTAGTAGGTGTGGAAACATGAGGTTTTATTAATAAAGAAAATAATGTTTTTGATAGTTGTTTATGGTTATAATAGACTATTGTCAAATTCCATTATACCTCGAGTAACAAGTTTATAAGTTCAACAAAATGTTTTAGGTTTGACATATTTGAATTGGAAATGATTTTCTCTTTAATTTGGTATATTATTCAATGCTTTCTGAAAATATTTGAATTAAACTATTAATTAATTTTAAATGAATTAAATGACTAGGCAAATATTACACATATGAAAACTTGGTCAAATGACTTTGTAAACATCATAGATGAGTTGTATATGTTATTTGGAGCATTTTGGTATATAACTTGTATTTTTCTGATTTTATGAATTATTTTATTATTTTCTTACTTTTAAATGATTTAATTTAATTAAAGAAAATATTAATTTTTAAACTTTATCAAATATTTTTTAAAAGTTGATAATCATTTGGATTATATTTTTCTAATCAATTTGGTATATTATTTATATTTTTCTGATTAATAAAATTAAAGTTATTGGTTTATTATTTTTATTTGGTTTTCTGCCAATTTAAAATGACAGGTGGGGCCCACCTGTCATATTTAGTTTTTAATAAAAAATAAAAGGAAAATGACTAAATGACGTCACTGTGATGTCATGATGACATCACAGGAATTCGAATCCTCACAGATGAATTCAATTCGGGCGTTTGGGTACAAATTGGGGTGTGTGATGTGTTCCATTGGCTGGAGGAGTTCACAGTGAGTGTAGGTGCGGTGGCGGCGTGACCAAATAGTCACCGGAGCACCACCGGCGGCGAGGTCGTGCGGCGGCGGTGACAGTGGCCCGGTGGCAGGGAGATTTCATTGATGAAATACCGAATTGGAAGTACCCTACGGTTCCTAAGCTCACCTAGAGACTTGTGGTAGCGTCGGGGAAGCAAGGAGATGGCTTATTTGACCGGAATCGATCGCGACGTCCGGCGGCCGGACTCGAGGAGGATAGCCCGATTCGCCTCCTCCCGGGCATCCCTGGAAACGAGACTCAACGAGGATGTAGAGGAGAACTTGGCGAAGCTTTTAGAGCTCTCAGACGGGCCAGGCGTGGCCGGAGACGACGGCGACGAGCGGCGGCCGTGAGGTCTAGGGTTAGGTTTTCGGTTGTTCTTCTTATAGAGAGAGAGACCGAGGGTGAGGGAGAAGAGAGAGTGAGCAAGCGTAGCACGGCCTCTCCTGCCTCTTATCCAACGGAAGGGCGGCCGAGGAGAGGTGGCAGCGGTGAGGAGGACAGCACGCCTTCTCCTCTGCCTTCTGGCAGAGGAAGAAGAAAGGAAAACATAAAGGCAGTTTTCAATAACCCCCTGAAGTTTCAGCTATTTACAACTTAGTCCTTCTGTGCTTAAAACTCAGAAGAAACCCCTATTTTAAGGGCCTATTTGTAAGTAGAAAAATTAAATAAAATCATATTTGAATTCCTTATGAAATTTTACACTCTACCATGTTTTGTTTTGGTGAATTTGAACAAGATCTTAATTTCATACCTAGGGTGCTATATTAAGTGATTTTTATCATTTCTCTCCATTTAATTTATTAAATGGCTTTAAAATTTATTTTTAGGCATGAAATATCATATTTACACAACACACATATGGTTCACCAAGTGGTATGTTATAAGGGGATCATATTGAATACAATTCCTTATAGATAGTAATTTGGTATCACTTCTAGGGTATTGTTTTTATAGATTCCTATGAAAATCATTTATTGTGGAATTTATTCTATGCCACACCAAATGAATTTTTTAATGAGTAAAAGAACTTGTTTATCTTTTATGTAACTTTGTTATTTTTTATAATTGAACTTTTAGCAAGCTTGGTTGACATTTACTAAGTGTGTGTGAAAGAAAGGGTTGTTGTTTTTAGTACTTGATCAAGTGGATAACATATGTGGTTTTGGAATCTTATTTTCTTGCTTTCCACATAGGTTCCAATATGGATATTATCCCATGTTTTCTTTAAAGCATGTAATTATTTTACATGGGTATGAGTTGATGAATTTTTGTTATCATCTGTTAGTCTTATCTATGAAAAGGATTTGGAAAACAAGGTATTAAGCTTGTTTTCATCTACCTCCACATATCAAGACATGTGGATGCAATGGCTTGTTATTATTTCATATTTGATAGTTGTTTCCATTAATAGATTTACTATGTGTGCCTCATCTCTGTTTAGCTTGACAAGGCATAGAGGTTCTCTATTATATCCTTATGATTCACTGGCTAATTTCTTATAATCCCTTACTGAAGCAATGTTGCTTCATGTGGTCTTCTGTTGCTTGATGTTCTTCTCTTTAGTTGCCACTAGTCTTCTGTTATCACCCTTTTTCCATTGCAGGTAGGTTCATCTCTTGGTTTCCAGCCTCAACTATCTCACCATTGTGGTGAAAACATCCAATTACTCCAAGCAAGGATTTTACTTAGATGATTGTAAAATAATGTGAGTTTAATTTTGTAACATTCAGTTTCCATATGCATACAAGAAGAATTTGTTAACAAGTGGGCCAGATTTGCCTCCAAATTACTACTCATATACATTTGGATGAGATGTACTAGGTTATATGATTTTATGTTTATTTGTGTAAGACACTCAAGTGTTTGAGTATACAAAAGTGATCTGTTAACAAGGTCTAGAAACTTGTTCCAAAACTACTTCTATATGACACTAACATTGGAGTATCACACTCTTTCAAGAGAGTTAATAAGATCATATCAAGATATAAGAGTTTCCAAGTACTCTTATAGAAGATTAGAGTAGCACTTCAAGCACACTCCAAATAATCTTCTTGGGAATCTTCATGTGGTAGTTCCTCCTTTCTTGTGGTTGCTTCTCTTGCAGAGTGACTCAGTGAAGATTGGGAAACAGGATAATATGATAATATAGGCAGGTAGAAAGATCTTGATTGAGAGTTAGTTCATGCTCTTATTCACCTCCCATATACTTCTTATTTTATCTCCCATATGATATGTTCATGTTCATATATATTTGGTTTACTTAGTTCTCAATTTACTTTCTCTACTAGAGATTATAATTTGTTTTTACTCCTTAATTGTATCCAAGGATAATTTATTTGTTGAAGGTAGATTTAAATAGAAGTGTGGAATGCTTATGGAATGATGACTTAATAGTAAGTGGATCAAATGGTTCATTGAGGTGTTGAGATTTCATATGTTCACTTGTATAAGATGATTGAAACAATAAGCATAAGAAGGTTATTGGGGTTTAAGGACTTATATCATAATTATTAATTGTTTTCCCAGGTGTCTTGGTTTTACTTTATAATCTTCCTTTGTAATGTTTATCATGCATAATGCAGATATAGAGATTTTGGAAAGATCGTATGTAATGATCAAGGTTTAGAAGTAGTTTAAGAAGATTTATTACTTCTTTTAGATACTTCTTTTATGGTTGAGAAGATATGTACATATTCGATAAATATATTATTAATGATAATTAAATTACTTCCCACTTGTGGGACTTGGGTTAACACTTGTTTGTATCACTTGTGTTCTGTTGAACCTTTGTTATTTACTTGTGAAGGTTCACTTAGTAGTTACTTAATAATTTGGACAGATGTGGTGTGAATGGTTGATAACTTAAGAGTTGTTGTTTTTTAGAAGATAACCTCTCTGTTGATGAGATGGTTCAATTAGGTATTACTTAACTGTGGAAGTATGATCATCAGATATGGGATTTGGATACTCACCCCTCTTTGAGTTCTAGATACCTAGTGAATTATCCCAAGTCACTTATAGACTTGAGGTTTAGGTGGTTGAGAATTTGTGTTGGTCACAACCAATTATGGTTTGTGTAACCAGATGATTTGGTTTCTTAAGATACTTGTTATAAAGATCATTCCAAATGTACTCTTAACTAGATGAACTAGACCTATTTCATCATGTCAAGTGAAACTTTGGTCACTTTGATTTGTTTAAACTTTCGCGCCAAAATTTCCCGTACTTTTAGATGCATGCTTTGCAAATGCACATATTATATTTAGATCCTTATAACCTCCCAAACACTGGGATGTTACAGTATCTCCCCCTTAACAAGAACTTCGTCCCGAAGTTCAACCTCTCTCACGTAAATACAGGTAGAGAGAACTTCGGTAGACTGTTGAATCTTCGCAGTTGTTTCTTGTGTTGACCTTGGCATGTGTAGCCTCTTGTCTTGATTGTTCACCTTCTACTGTCTTGCATAATAATCTAATACTAAGCATGTTTCTATTATAACTCTGTTTTGTTTCTAGGCCTTCCTAATGGTCTAACGAAGAACACGTGGTATTTCCATCATATAGTGGATACCCAATTTCGTTCTCCGATGAATAGGTATGGTTTCCTATCCCTCACAACTTTCTGAAGAACATTTGGTACATTCACCAGGTGATGAATAACCAATAAGATTCTTCCAGTGCAATGGGTATTGTCTATGTTTAGGACTCCATTTGGTTCAATCTAATAGTCTCAAGAGGAATATTGCTCAAAGAAACTTGTACGATGTAGTGTACATTGACTTAAACTCAATTATTAGTGAAAGTATCTCCGAGTTTCCTCGAGTTTTAACTCTTTCCTATAGGTGATTATAACCTATTCCACTAGTTACTTCCTATGGTCCTTCTATATCTTTGGGTTTTGACTTCTATGGGACAATTATATAAGTTTATTTATCAACTTCTACATGTTTCCTTCTAAGATATAACTACCCATGTTATTTTCCTGGCATGATTTGTGGTAGCTCACCATGTGTTGATGTAGTAGCTCACAAACTCCAAAGAGGATGTGGAATGTGGTCCATTCCCATCAGTGTCTTCATTGTCATCTTCCTTCTTGACTTTCTGGTCTTCTAGATCTTTGGTGGTTACTTCCATCAGCTGATATTTCAGACCGCTCTCATACTAATCCTATACCCTCTAGACCAATAACATCAAGATAGAACTCAATGTTTGCACATGCATATGCACATCAGGTTCCAACTTCATGCACAGATCTAGTCAATCAAAGATCCAAATAAGATCCAATAAATCCCAAATGCAGTTATCACTCATGCATCAAAAGCCTGTGAAATAGAAGTACTTAGAGTAAAACATCTCTAGTACCAAGGCTCTTAAATGCTATACACTATAAGTAGGTATATATTACCTTGTAATCCTATTCTACACAACCACTCTTTGCCGAGGTAATTACTCCAATTGCATGCCTTACTGCAATAGAATAAACCAAGACGAAATGATCCTATAGTAGTTGTTGTCTAACTTGATTCCATACAAGACTATGTACCATGTAAATTAAAGTACTTCCTCTTGGTTATGATAAGCATCTCCTAACATCTGTTGGTCCTTCATGGTGTTGATCACATCGTAGGAGTAATAATGGAGCTTCCATCCATGTTTATGCCTTCTCCTAATACTATACTATAGTAGCTCAACTCTAGACTTGATAACTGAGGATATGGTATATACCCCGTAGTTACCATGGCTAAATGAAAGTTCATGATTCTCAAACATTCCTTATTATTGACTCCTATACTTACTCTATACCATGTTCTACTCCATTCTATACATTCATAGAATGGGGTAATCATCACTTTGACTTAATCATCTCTGACTATGTCAGATCTCTGTTTCTCACAATAACACTCCTACATGATAAACTTCTAACTATCCATACCTAGGTATAAAGATAATAGATAAGTATATTTGCTCAAGTTGAGTAAGAACATTATATACAAGTATGATCATATCATTCTCAAGTGAATGATCATCATAGTTGTAGGAGATATGGTTTAGATAAGATGGCTTCCTATAATCTTTACCAACCTATAGATCTCCTAAAAGGTTTTAAACCTAAGGTCGCTTCGCTCTGATACCACATGTGGTGACCCAACACACCACTGCATGTGTAGTGCGCAAGTCGGTGACATAATACTCACAGAAGGACTTATCCGTGAATATTACATCTCTCAGAGTGGTACAACAGAAACACAGCGGGACCAGGCAAAACTATAGGATACAAACATCATTACAAAAAAACTTGAGAATCTCTTTGATGAATCAAAGAAGATCTCCTGCAAATGAAACATCATAAGAAGCAATACGAAGCTCCGAGCCGGAGAAGAACTCTAGCTCAACTACTCCACTACTGCTGATGTCAGCCCTAATCTATGGCTAGTAAATGCTAAGCCCAAAAATGGTCTCTACCTACACCTTGATAGCTGCTCCTCCACCAGCGTTGTTGATGACGATAGTTTACCGACTAAGTAGTAGATCACTCCACGTAGCTCCCTTAGGCAGCGCTGGCTTCTCGATGACGACTTCAATAGGGCTTCAACTCTAAGCAGGGGGTCAAACGAGATAGAATGAGTAACGAGCGTTACTCAGCAAGTTCATGATATATAGTGGGTGGTTGATGCACTGACTACAGCTTTAGACTCGAAAGAGTCATAAGCTAATGCAAGGTTTTGTAAAACTTTCTTCAAGAGGTTGCTTTTAATTCTGAAAACTATGCCCGCCAGATCTTCACATGATTAGAACTTTCATGGAGTTGCCTTTCCTGCGGCGTTCGCAGCTCCTTCCCGGAACAGGGGGTAACATGTCACATCCTTTTACACTCTGCAGAGGTGCGTTACTTTACCCATGGACGACCAAGACCATGTTGCACAACCAGGCTCGAGATCCTGTCCACTCCCACTCAGGTGTGGGGCCCGGTAGTTGGTCCAAGCCAAACCGTGCTTCTCCGCACAACGCATGCCCACCCATTTCTGCCAGCAGGTTGAACGCCTGATTCCACCCCTCACGATGGAGATCTACGCGCCCCTGGCAGACACTCATAGACCCCAGAGCCCGTGGGACGTAAGGGCTCCCACCCATGTGCATGTAGTCTCGCAAGACCTACAGCGTACGTCTCTGTTAGTCCGTTGACATGCGAACGAGAGAAGTATCACGGCTGACTTACTCCCCCCATAGAAGACCCATGGTTAACGCGAATTTACGGCGCAAGAATCCTGACGGCAGTTGTGATTAATCCTAGGTAATACTTTCCCATGCAGATGGAACCTTCCTTTGACCTATTCAGCTTACCATGGTTCCATCCGCCCACCAAACAGAACACTACCACTCGGGTAGTCATTCAATTAGTCATATTATTATAAAAAATAGGATCATGCATTCTTTTGAGAGTAGGTGATAAAACGATAAAGTTTTTGCAATTAGTTTGTTATGAAGTATTGCAAAGGATATGAGCAAGTGATGAACTTGCCTGAGATTGAATAACAATAATAATCCAGGTCTTCGAGATTCGAAGGTCGCGTAGAGAAATCCAAACATCTGTAAGATAGCAAAGTAGTCCTGGTAAGGACTACAGAAAACACTGGCAAGATGATACATGCATAGTAATGAGATGCATCGTGAAATCCCCTGGAAAATACCCCAGCTTACAAGTGTAAGCCACGTTTGAAACGATAACGTATTCACACAATTGTTAGGCGACTTAGGGTTGTTTCATTATTTGTGGTGATGTTGTTATTTCTTTTAGGCTTAAGTGTTTTTCACTTTTATTGAACAAACACTTGCTATCATGTTTAAGTAGAAGTGTTATACGTGGTTAGGCAACAAGACAATAGCACATGGTAAACAATTATTGAAAAGGTAACAAACATGTTTGATTTTATATTCCAAAAGTGTAGAGCTAATGACAATGAGTTAGTTGAAAATGATGAACTAGTACAGTTAACTCTATCATCACAATACTTGCTAATGACTAGTGATGATAGGTTTTAGTAGGTGTGGAAACATGAGGTTTTATTAATAAAGAAAATAATGTTTTTGATAGTTGTTTATGGTTAGAATAGACTATTGTCAAATTCCATTATACCTCGAGTAACAAGTTTATAAGTTCAACAAAATGTTTTAGGTTTGACATATTTGAATTGGAAATGATTTTCTCTTTAATTTCGTATATTATGCAATGCTTTCTGAAAATATTTGAATTAAACTATTAATTTATTAATTTTAAATGAATTAAATGACTAGGCAAATATTGCACATATGAAAACTTGGTCAAATGACTTTGTAAACATCATAGATGAGTTGTATATGTTATTTGGAGCATTTTGGTATATAACTTGTATTTTTCTGATTTTATGAATTATTTTATTATTTTCTTACTTTTAAATGATTTAATTTAATTAAAGAAAATATTAATTTTTAAACTTTATCAAATATCTTTTAAAAGTTGATAATCATTTGGATTATATTTTTCTAATCAATTTGGTATATTATTTATATTTTTCTGATTAATAAAATTAAAGTTATTGGTTTATTATTTTTATTTGGTTTTCTGCCAATTTTAAAATGACAGGTGGGGCCCACCTGTCATATTTAGTTTTGAATAAAAAATAAAAGGAAAATGACTAAATGACGTCACTGTGATGTCATGATGACATCACAGGAATTCGAATCCTCACAGATGAATTCAATTCGGGCGTTTGGGTACAAATTGGGGTCTGTGATGTGTTCCATTGGCTGGAGGAGTTCACAGTGAGTGTAGGTGCGGTGGCGGCGTGACCAAATAGTCACCGGAGCACCACCAGCGGCGAGGTCGTGCGGCGGCGGTGACAGTGGCCCGGTGGCAGGGAGATTTCATTGATGAAATACCGAATTGCAAGTACCCTACGGTTCCTAAGCTCACCTAGAGACTTGTGGTAGCATCGGGGAAGCAAGGAGATGGCTTATTTGACCGGAATCGATCGCGACGTCCGGCGGCCGTACTTGAGGAGGATAGCCCGATTCGCCTCCTCCCGGGCATCCCTGGAAACGAGACTCAACGAGGATGTAGAGGAGAACTTGGCGAAGCTTTTAGAGCTCTCAGACGGGCCAGCCGTGGCCGGAGACGACGGCGACGAGCGGCGGCCGTGAGGTCTAGGGTTAGGTTTTCGGTTGTTCTTCTTACAGAGAGAGAGACCGAGGGTGAGGGAGAAGAGAGAGTGAGCAAGCGTAGCACGGCCTCTCCTGCCTCTTATCCAACGGAAGGGCGGCCGAGGAGAGGTGGCAGCGGTGAGGAGGACAGCACGCCTTCTCCTCTGCCTTCTGGCAGAGGAAGAAGAAAGGAAAACATAAAGGCAGTTTTCAATAACCCCCTGAAGTTTCAGCTATTTACAACTTAGTCCTTCTGTGCTTAAAACTCAGAAGAAACCCCTATTTTAAGGGCCTATTTGTAAGTAGAAAAATTAAATAAAATCATATTTGAATTCCTTATGAAATTTTACACTCTACCATGTTTTGTTTTGGGTAATTTGAACAAGATCTTAATTTCATACCTAGGGTGCTATAGTAAGTGATTTTTATCATTTCACTCCATTTAATTTATTAAATGGCTTTAAAATTTATTTTTAGGCATGAAATATCATATTTACACAACACACATATGGTTCACCAAGTGGTATGTTATAAGGGGATCATATTGAATACAATTCCTTATAGATAGTAATTTGGTATCACTTCTAGGGTATTGTTTTTATAGATTCCTATGAAAATCATTTATTGTGGAATTTATTCTATGCCACACCAAATGAATTTTTTAATGAGTAAAATAACTTGTTTATCTTTTATGTAACTTTGTTATTTTTTATAATTGAACTTTTAGCAAGCTTGGTTGACATTTACTAAGTGTGTGTGAAAGAAAGGGTTGTTGTTTTTAGTACTTGATCAAGTGGATAACATATGTGGTTTTGGAATCTTATTTTCTTGCTTTCCACATAGGTTCCAATATGGATATTATCCCATGTTTTCTTCAAAGCATGTAATTATTTTACATGGGTATGAGTTGATGAATTTTTGTTATCGTCTGTTAGTCTTATCTATGAAAAGGATTTGGAAAACAAGGTATTAAGCTTGTTTTCATCTACCTCCACATATCAAGACATGTGGATGCAATGGCTTGTTATTATTTCATATTTGATAGTTGTTTCCATTAATAGATTTACTATGTGTGCCTCATCTCTGTTGAGCTTGACAAGGCATAGAGGTTCTCTATTATATCCTTATGATTCACTGGCTAATTTCTTATAATCCCTTACTGAAGCAATGTTGCTTCGTGTGGTCTTGTGTTGCTTGATGTTCTTCTCTTTAGTTGCCACTAGTCTTCTGTTATCACCCTTTTTCCATTGCAGGTAGGTTCATCTCTTGGTTTCCAGCCTCAACTATCTCACCATTGTGGTGAAAACATCCAATTACTCCAAGCAAGGATTTTACTTAGATGATTGTAAAAGAATGTGAGTTTAATTTTGTAACATTCAGTTTCCATATGCATACAAGAAGAATTTGTTAACAAGTGGGCCAGACTTGCCTCCAAATTACTACTCATATACATTTGGATGAGATGTACTAGGTTATATGATTTTATGTTTATTTGTGTAAGACACTCAAGTGTTTGAGTATACAAAAGTGATCTGTTAACAAGGTCTAGAAACTTGTTACCAAACTACTTCTATATGACACTAACATTGGAGTATCACACTCTTTCAAGAGAGTTAATAAGATCATATCAAGATATAAGAGTTTCCAAGTACTCTTATAGAAGATTAGAGTAGCACTTCAAGCACACTCCAAATAATCTTCTTGGGAATCTTCATGTGGTAGTTCCTCCTTTCTTGTGGTTGCTTCTCTTGCAGAGTGACTCAGTGAAGATTGGGAAACAGGATAATAAGATAATATAGGCAGGTAGAAAGATCTTGATTAAGAGTTAGTTCATGCTCTTATTCACCTCCCATATACTTCTTATTTTATCTCCCATATGATATGTTCATGTTCATATATATTTGGTTTACTTAGTTTTCAATTTACTTTCTCTACTAGAGATTATAATTTGTTGTTACTCCTTAATTGTATCCAAGGATAATTTATTTGTTGAAGGTAGATTTAAATAGAAGTGTGGAATGCTTATGGAATGATGACTTAATAGTAAGTGGATCAAATGGTTCATTGAGGTGTTGAGATTTCATATGTTCACTTGTATAAGATGATTGAAACAATAAGCATAAGAAGGTTATTGGGGTTTAAGGACTTATATCATAATTATTAATTGTTTTCCCAGGTGTCTTGGTTTTACTTTATAATCTTCCTTTGTAATGTTTATCATGCATAATGCAGATATAGAGATTTTGGAAAGATCATATGTAATGATCAAGGTTTAGAAGTAGTTTAAGAAGATTTATTACTTCTTTTAGATACTTCTTTTATGGTTGAGAAGATATGTACATATTCGATAAATATATTATTAATGATAATTAAATTACTTCCCACTTGTGGGACTTGGGTTAACACTTGTTTGTATCACTTGTGTTCTGTTGAACCTTTGTTATTTACTTGTGAAGGTTCACTTAGTAGTTACTTAATAATTTGGACAGATGTGGTGTGAATGGTTGATAACTTAAGAGTTGTTGTTTTTTAGAAGATAACCTCTCTGTTGATGAGTTCAATTAGGTATTACTTAGCTGTGGAAGTATGATCATCAGATATGGGATTTGGATACTCACCCCTCTTTGAGTTCTAGATACCTAGTGAATTATCCCAAGTCACTTATAGACTTGAGGTTTAGGTGGTTGAGAATTTGTGTTGGTCACAACCAATTATGGTTTGTGTAACCAGATGATTTGGTTTCTTAAGATACTTGTTATAAAGATCATTCCAAATGTACTCTTAACTAGATGAACTAGACCTATTTCATCATGTCAAGTGAAACTTTGGTCACTTTGATTCGTTTAAACTTTCGCGCCAAAATTTCCCGTACTTTTAGATGCATGCTTTGCAAATGCACATATTATATTTAGATCCTTATAACCTCCCAAACACTGGGATGTTACATTACTCCTCCTTTTGGCCCTGGCATCTTCAGCTTGTTATAGATATAACATGATCTTGCCATGAATTTGGCGAAAGCTGGACGTCCGAGTATTGTGTGATACACGCTTTTGAATGGCACCACTTCGAAGGTTACTTTTTCCTGACGGAAGTGATCTTCTTCTCCGAAAGTAACATCTAGGGAAATTTCTCCTAGGGATCGTGCTTGTATGCCAGGAACAATGCCGTGAAAACGTATGTTGCTGTGGTTGAGCTGGGTCTCGGAGATTTTCAGATGCTTCAGTGTATCCAGGTACATTATGTTAATGCTGGATCCTCCATCCATCAGCACTCTTTTTAGCCTAGTGTTCTGGACAATAGGGCTTACAACAAGAGCTTGCGTGCCGGGTTCAGGGATGTTTCCGGGATGACCAGACTGATCCCAGGTGATTGGTGTGTTTGAATATTTCAAGAATTTCGGGGTTGCCGGAACAACCACGTTTATTTCTCTAAGCGTTCTTTTTGCCACCTTTGCTGATGGAGTTGCCAGGTAAGTTAGGGCGCACTCTCCGTCAACTCTCGGAAACTTGGGCTTGCCTTTTCGCTGCTGTTCCTGGATTTTTTCGTCAGTGTCCGATTCACTGTCTTCTTTCTCAGCTTCTGGCTTTTGCTTGGAAAATTTCCTTTTGGAATTCTTCCCCTTTTTTCCGGATCCTGCACTGCCTTTCATATGCTTGTTCACCTGCCATTATGCGTTATTATGGGTATGGGTGGGTTTCCCAAATTGCGAGTGGTGGACGCAGGGTTTCGACTTAATATTTTCCCACTCTTCCTTAGTGTAATTGATTGGTTCCGTACTGCGTCCTTTCCTCCTGTTCCCCTTTTCACTTCCAAAGGCTATGTTTACCTCTTTGGGTTTTTGGGTTGCATCTGGAGTTCCTTTTTTCTCAGGGCGGGGATTCTTTTTGGCCTGTATCAGTGTATCGATATTGCCTCCTCTAGCTCTGATGTCGTCCTCGGCTGCAGCATGTTCATTGGCAGATGTAAGCATAGATCCGAGATCTTTGTGCTGTTTGGAACCAACCATGAACGATACGAGTCCGGGTTTTAGGCCATTGACGAAAGCATGCATTGCTTGGACGTCAGTTACTCCAGAGCAGCTATTCTTCATTGCCGTCCATCTTGAGATGAAATCCACGTATGGTTCATTCTCAAATTGGGTGCACCGGTTTAGCTGGTTGATGCTATTCGGGCGTTTGTAGGTTCCACGGAAATGCTGAGTGAATACTCGAGCCATATCGTCCCAGCTGTCGACAGTTCTGGAAGGTAATCCATTGATCTAGTCTCTGGCTCCATCCAGTAACATTAGGGGAAGAAACTTTACGGCTTCTAGGTCTGTCCCATTGTTGATATGGAAAGCTGTATAGTAATCTGAGAGCCAGGTATACGGGTTTGTACTACCGGTATATTTTCTGTATGTTGGACCAACTTAGGCAAAGCCAGAATGTAGGGTTATCCTTCGGATCCTATCTGTGAAGCGTTTAGGTCCAAAGTATAGGTCATCTCTTTCCGCCCTATCCATGTGTGCGGAGTACCTGCCGGCTGAATGGACATAAGGGGATCTACTCCTTTCTTTTCCATTGTTGCGCGGACGCGCTTTTCCGGGATCTTCTCTATTTCTTTCGAGATCACGCCCCTTTGGATCAGGTGGAGTTCTACTCCTGTGTCTTTCCTTATCCCTGGGGGGTGTCCGAGATCTCTCACGCCTGTGAGGTATATCCTGTCTTCTAGCTTTTTCAGCTGGGCGGCTCGGAGGCGGCATGGCTTTGCCATCATTCCGGTGTTTTACTTCCAGATCGTGAGGATTAAGTCCACCTTTCGGGAGATGGGATCCGGTTCTAGACGCTTCATCCTTGTTATCGGGATTTTTCTTGCCTTTTCTCGGATCTGCTTTCTTCTCTATTGAATTGCTTGAATTTCCAGGTTCTTCCGGTCCAGGTGCTCCAGCGGCGCATGTAGCTGTTTTTCATCGTGCAACTTCCCTGATCGCTCTTGCCCTCGCTGTTGTTGTTGCAATGCTTTTCCTAGGAAAGCATACACCCCTTGAAGTTTTTCACGGTTGGAGTACATATCGTTGTTGAGGATGGCGAATGCTGCTTCCGCGTTTTCTGTTGCGGTTTTGTATATTGGTTCGCCTCTGGCATCTTTGCCGTTTACCTGCTTTTGCCAAGATGGGTTATGAAACCTTTCTTTTGGCGGTAGTACTTCCGGTCTTACGATTCCTGGTAACCTTGTAGGTTTAATGCCAGATCAATTCTTTTTCTCGTGTTCCTTGATTTCTTCCTTCATGAGCTTGATGTCATCCTGGGTTTTTTGGAGTTGTTCACGAGTTCTGAACAGATGTTGCTGTTGCCTCTGGAGAGCTCGTCTCCTGGCTTCTAGCACTTCAGGGGGTTCGTGCAATCCCACTGGTGTTTGCAATAACTCCTGTTCTTCTTGTTCCGTCATTGGTGGAACAAGGATTTCTTTTGTTTTCTTCTTCGCGGGCTTTATTCCGCTTGCATCTCCTACTTCCGGGCTTTCATTGGCTGGATCAGCCGATTTCTTCTTCCGGATTTTGTATTGGAGCTTTTTAGCGGCCTTGTGCTTTTTCTTGGAAGAGGGAGATTTTTTGTTAGGTTCATCCTCTGTCAATTCTTTGACATTGGGGTATATGGGAGAAGTTTTTCCGTCTTCTCTCTCTTCCTCTGGCGGAGGAGTTCCAGGGCTTCCCTGACTGCCGGCATCCGTGTTTTCAGCCGGTTTTGCCATCAGTACTTCATGGAATCCCTCTTGAAGAGATTTAACCTTTCTTTAGCAGGCGTCCTCGTCTTTGTCTTCGGAATCAAAGTCATCTGATCCGGTTTCTGACTCTAATCTCGCCTCAATGGCGGCTAACACAGAGTCAGCTTCCGAGTTCGTCGTTATGTTGACGGATGTCGGATCTTCCACCTCTGTAGTGGGTTTGCTGTTTTCGGCGACCTTGGATTGCACCATACCGATAAAGTGTGAGTCACTTTTATGTCGGCGATCTGAGCAATACCCGGTATCGTAGTCATCTTCGACTGGGTATAGGGCGGGTGGGGAAAATTTACTTCCACCGCAAAACCCCATGGCCTCTGCAGTTAATCCGATAAAGATATTTGCAGATCCGATCGGTAACACGCAGGCACTTACCAGATGATTTTGCGCCGGTATGTAAGATCCATTGTCGAGGAAGCGTCCAACATCGTCGTCGAACTCCAGGCTTCCGACAGTTATGGAACTGCCGATTCCGCCGAGTATCCCAGATCGAAACTTAACGCCTGACGTCTCTGGCCCCACGGTGGGCGCCAACTGTCGGAAGTCCCACGGTGGGCGCCAACTGTCGAGACATCGTTGTAGAATTCATAGACGGGGGTGCCATGAGACTACGGGTAGAGACGTGGGGGGACGTGATTGTGCTAAGGGCAATGACACAGGGTTTTTACCTAGGTTCGGTACGTCGCAGTAATGCGGCGTTCCTACTTCTGCAATCTCACTATTCAGGACTAAAGCCTGTGAATACAAAGTACAATGTGAGGTTCTATTAGCTGCTCGTCAAGGATCAACCTCTCGGCGAGTTAGCCAGTAGCATCTTGTCTATCTATCATATCTCCCGTCCGGCTTTATATAATAGCCGGGTTAGGGCATACAGAGTAGGAAACCTAGAAGACTACGGTTACTATTAAATTGGAAATTAAGGAATCCGCCTTCTACTCCAAGCCAGATCACATGGGCCGTGATCCGGGTTCTTCTAGAATCCGGCTTCTGTGCGTCATCTTACTGGGCCGCCCAAACCGTAGCCCACTACCATTTGGGCCACCCGGGTAATCCGGCACTTTAGACTACCATCTGATATACCTCTATTCGGTATATATCCGACACTAGCGGAGTCGAGACATTTCTTCCGCATGCTCCATGCTAAGCAGATATGTCCCCTGATTATTTAGAAGCTACATGATCTAGTGCCGAAGCTGCATGAATTAGAAACATTTGCATATTGCCCCTTTCATTCAATGCTAACTCTATAGATTTACAATCCTAACTTATTATAATTTCCACCTCTATCATGACTTCATGAGTTCGACACTTGGAGTTAAAGTGGAAATTTTACTACCAATAAACATATTGATTTATGAAAAACCCTTTAAGCAATTATGCAGCACACTTGAGCAATATTGATTACTTGGAACTTTCATTAAAATAACTCTAAGTTAATTAATGAAAATTCTCCAACCTTAATAAAAAAAATCTTAGCGGGTTGAGAATTTAACTACTCATTTCCACCAAGGAGTATTACATGTTGATGCATGGGACCCCGAAAGTGGAACTAGGACCGGATTATTGAAGCCTACGCGCTGTAGCGGAAGCTAAAGCCTGTCTGACATACAACAATCCCGTCCTAAGAATATATGTCCCCTAATTATTTAGAAGCTACATGATCCAGTGCCAAAGCTGCATGAATTGGAAACATTTTATGTTGCCTCTTTCATTCAATCCTAAATCCAAACATTCACAGTTCTAACTTATTATAATTTCCACCTCTATCATGAGTTAGACACTTGGAGTTAAAGTGGAAATTTTACTACCAATAAACATATTGATTTATGCAAAACCATTTAATCAATTATGTATCACACTTGAGAAATATTGATTACTTGAAACTTTCATTAAAATAATCTAAGTTAATTAATGAAAATGCTCCAACCTTAACAAACAAAATAATTTTCTTAGCGGGTTGAGAATTATTTTCGTTTCATGCTTTCACTTATCACACCAAGACATTTGATAACCTTATTATAACATTCCTTAAATCCTTTTCTGACAAATATTTCATTATCACGATAATTTGGAGTCTCTCAAAATTAATCATGAGTAACTTTGACCAAGAAAACTTTCTTTGCCAATCATGTTATAATTTTACTATGTCTGTTCTACTTCAATCAAATTTCTATGATTTAAGCTTTTGATTCATAGACCTCCCATTGAATTTTATGAAACATTGAAAGTTAAATCATTTCATCTATTCCGCTTCATCAATATGATTAACTTATCATATTGAGTCTTCAATTGAATTCTTATTGGAAAACATCCATCCGTTATGTGAATTTTAAAATTACAAGTTCCTATTACTTTATGGAATTTAGATTTATTAAATAATTTGGAGACAATCTTTAAACCTTGATAAATCAATAAAATAATTATCTTCAATTTTGAAATTCTCAATTTCCTAACACTTAATGGATTTTGGCTATATTAAATATTTGGGAGGTAGTCTTTCAACGTTGATAGATAAAATAGAATACCAATGTCCAATTTATTTTACAAGCCATAAAATTATTACTGAAACTTAAGTAATAATTTGAATCAAAACTTTCAATACTTAGTAATAAAACTTAATGGCATAATACAATACAGAAGATCATAAACTTTTGAATTCCCAAGCTTGAAACTCCCACACATATTTTCTCATTCGAACTAAACAGGGTTCATGAACATAAAATATTAATTACAAAATGATCTAATTCAAAATAAGTATTACTTTGAAGTCCTAGTGTTGATGCTCTCTCTTGACTTGGACTTCGTAGATGATGCAACTGGTATGGCGCCATTAAATGTGTATTCCACTACACCTTCCATGCTTTCCAGCTTTCTTTCCTCTATTGCTTCTCACTTTAAAATAAATTGCAAGTTGAGAAATTTCAGTATCCAATACCAAAATATATTTGAGACAAGAAAATGTCAATAACCGGTCTACCTTTGAGACCTCATGTGGATGTACTACTTGTGTTTGTCAATTGGTGCAACCATCACAACATGAACGAAGACATCCATATCAGCTGACATGAGCATCTTCAATACCTCTTCAATTTTATTCTCCACTTCCATTAGATTTTAGCAAGCCACAAAAACCGAAGTAATGTAATGGAAGTGACATGAGGAATATGTAAACTATTTTATTTTCTGGAATTGGAAAACAAATGTCCTTAAGCTTCCGTAGTATCCTTGTGAACTTGTCTTTGTGCTCCCTCGTTGAACCATGGCACATGAGTTTGAACTTCAACAGTTCATCATTAAGTTTATGACCACCATGTCAAACTTGCATGGAGTACCGACCCATTAAAGTTTCCATAAGACGGAAGGTGCGAAAGTGTGGGTAACAATCACCCAGCTTAGAACTCACCCTATCTAGCATGATTACATAAACTTGATACTCTTTATCTCCTAATGGAGAGAAATTCCCGTTAGGTGATAAGACTTCATTGTTCGGCACATGCTCTACCTCAAGACTTATGAGAATAACACTCAAATCGTGAACCCAACCATAGGCGTTCACACTTTCCTTACTTTATTTCTTTATCCCCAACAGCTCATTCAGATGTATGTTTTCAACATGATCCATCTCTTCAACAAAATAAGTTTATTTAGACTCTTCAATTAAAAATTAATTTTGCACTACTTACTTCAATAAAACTGTAATTAAAATATGCTCCCACAGAAAGTCATATATCTCCCTGCAAAAAAAAAACTGATATTCCTCATAATCAACTTTCAGCCAAATGAGATCCCAAATATTTTTTACAAGAAGGATGGATCATCTCAACCTAAAGGGTAGGCCACTATGTCAACAAGTGCATGTGATTCTTGCTCATATTTCTATATATGTGTTTCGAGCTCATAACTAGTTATTCCTGAACGTCAAGACAACCATCTGACACCACGTGTACTGAATAATCCTTGGATACAAATCATCAAACCATACCCTCCTGCAGACAATAAGAACACGTTGGCCCTTGGATAGAAGTTATGAATGTTAACCCAACTCTGTTATGACGGTTGCAACAAAATGGGAGAACAGGAAAACCTTAGAATTTAAAGTGAGGAATCATGCTAATAAACAACACTACACAATCAAGGTGCAAACAACAAAGGATAAACATCAATGCAATTAATAATTCGTAATGAACAAAGATAAACTGAATATTAGAGAAATTTCTAATATATTTGCACAAACTTATGCAATACCCGCACAAAATTTTTCACTAGATCAAATCGTATATATGCATAGCATGCTATGATACCACCACCGGTGTATGCTGTATAATTTTACAAAAATTCCCTACGTAACCGCCAAGATCACTATGCAGATGGCAATGCAGGCCAATATGTTCAATGATCAAGAATCACGACTCACATGGGAGCTGAATCGATGAAGTCGTAGAGAGATATGAATAGTCGTAGATCCTGACAACTAGGCCTAGTTGCAAGGATAGTACGAAGCTTACATCATCAAGGTTCCCACATGTAATACCTCTTATGGTGTTCACGTGTACGCTTGTATCAACCCGCCAGCGCTCTGTCGTCCAGGACTCGGCATCGACAAAGAGAGATATCCTTTCAAAGTTGCAAATTGGTAGCTCTAATCAACTGCGATTAGAGCTATATAATTTTGGAAATTTCTCAACACACGAGAGAGAATAGTAATTATAGCTAGGTATAATTGAGAGATGACACCTCACAACCCCAATTAGAGAAAGCTATAATCATATTGGAGGGGCTTTAATTAGAAGCTCTAATTAGACCCTCCAATTCTACTAGAGAGAGAAAGAGGCTTGAGTTAGAATTGTTCTCATTGATATGTTTTCTCTCAAGGCCTTGGGGTCCTTTATATAGTGGAAGGAAGGGGGACATTCCTTGGGTAAGAGGAGTCACTCCTACTAGGAGGGACGGGCTAGCCGCATCAAAGGGTAGCCACACCCCCTCTCCTAGCCCCAATAGGATTGGACTCTGTAGGGAGTCCAACTCCACCTCTTCCTTCACTTTTCGTTTTCCTTTGGATTTTCCTTTTTCTCTCGTATAAAAAATATGGAAATTGTAGAAGTTGATGTCAATGCGCACTGTTGTGCCCTAGGCCCCACATGGAAGTGCGACCATGGGGACAATTCTGCCTACCTCCGGCATCCCCCTCCCCCCTTCTCGGTTTTTTCCCAAAACTCTTTCGAAACCGTATGACCCAAAAAGATAAAATTATTGACCTTATCTACTGATGTTAGAAACATATTTCTCCATCTTCTCTCATATTAATTTTTACCTAACAACGACATTATTTCTCACTTATAATAACTTTCCTAGAAACCTCTCTGATTGATACCGGACTTGTTTTTATGACATCATATCGATATCTAACATTCATAAAACAAACAACAACAACTTTATTTTATCAATTAAAGGTTGGCACGGCTTAAGCGTGTGACCCGTAAAGGCTCGATAACATAGAGACATGTTCGGGAACTTACCGAACAATAACCAACAGCGGAGCCATGGATGCCCATGATGGCTCATGTGTGTTTACAAAGATATAGTGAACCTTACAAGTTACTCATTGCACTTATTCCGCTAACTTCGCGATACCAACGATATCACGAGGTGAGACTATGTGCTCTATCCTAATCAAACTCTCGTTGCCGATATCGTCCTCTTTTCTCATCCATATTCCCGACTTCCTTGTGATAAATCACACTATGTATGGCGAGAAGAATGGTTGACATCGGTGATACTGAGCGGTCCCAGAGCATGTATCTATCATGTATAGGATTTAAGCACTAGTCTTGAATAATATCAGTTCCTTTACACGCTCTACATTATACCTAGACGTCAATGTTATGATCCCATGTTACTACATATTCTCATAGTATAGGAGTTATAGTCAATGACAACTTTATATGTACTTTGGTAAATACATTACAATTGTTTAGTCTCTTTTAGCAAGATCATATACTTGTGTTGGTTCATTAGTATTGTTACTCTAACAATAAACTCTTATATTTTGCTAGACTTTAACTATGTCTATGATCAGGAAAACGTGTTCATATCATGAAGCTTAAGGTAATCTTAGAGAGAAGATAAGAAAATCTTTTTTGTTTATGTCTTCACACACGCAAAAATATTTTCCTTGTAAACTAGCTTTTCAAGTGCTATAGCAGTTGTAGCATGATGACATAAAATTATTCTGAACATGGAGATAAAATAATGGCCGATATATTATTGTCTCTAAAACATATCTCTAACAGTAGGGTGCACAAGCCTTGCAGGGCGAGTGCGAATGTTCCTGCTTCTTCTAAAATTTAGAGCGACCCGGACGGGTATCGTCTGAGTCAACTACGGCTTTGGTCATTTGGGTTATTCCCTAGAGGCGACGCGATGGGAATAGAAATGAATTGACAAAAACGATCTAGGTTGTATGTGCAGCCAAAAATCCATCAGTCGTGGGCCTTAATGTGGCGTGAATCCATGCACTTCCCATCTCATCGGCGCCTCTGAGTGCTCACAAACTTAGGCATAATTTTTGCTAATTGATTAATGAAATGGGTTAGTCCCTGCTATTCTCAAATGATCGAGACAATCTATAGGGGGGTTGGCGCCCGCTGCGCCCCCCCCCCCATAATCCAACACTTATCATAGGAAAATGCAAAACCACATTTGACCCAAGTTCTCACAGAATTCCCTTTTGTGGCATCGAAGTATGAGTTTAGCCCTATAAGTACAAAATCTTCCTAGGTGTTAACTGTTGTTAGTAGAGGGGGTCAAACTTGAGAATTGAATATTTTCTATTTCTATGTTGCGCCAAACTTTTATACATATATTATGACAACATGCTACGTTTGGAGGGATTCCGACACTCTAGTGTGTCGTTTTTTTCCCAAACCCGGTCCCACAGTCCTAGCGGTGTCTACCCCTTTGACCGAACAGGGGTTAAAAATGGAGTGTTCTACTTGTTTGTATTACGGTAGGTCATACTAAAATGGACAACGAAATTTTACCCATAGTTCTCTCAATATTGTCTCTCGTGGTATCAAACTGGGAGTTTAGTCGTATAAGTTCATAACCTTTTTTAGAGGAGCCACGACTCTAAGGGCGCACCGACCTTGAACCGATGCCACCACTCCACATCCGCACATGGAGCCACCGCCACTATGGACTCTCCTCGCCCCGTCCTATGACGAGAAGGGTGTCGCGACAACCGTCAGATTCTGCAGCGGCGCCAGCCAGGAGCACGCCGGTGAGGGGCGCTAGAGGGGATGGGGGGAGGAGAGTCCACAGTGGCGGTGGCTCCATGGGCGGTTGTGGATTGGTGGCTTCGTTTCAAGGGCGGTGCGCCCATAGAGACGTGGCCTGAATCCGTAGCGGCGCCTTGACTGCTGGTTGCGTGCAGCGTCGGCATCAACCTCCGGCGGCACGGTGATGTATCAGATTTATGGGCCCGATCTAGGTCGCCCCCTACCATGGACGGTTTGTGGTCGTGCGATGTGGAAGCCTTCTCTGTTCCTGCTCGGACGGCAATGTGGAGGACTTCTTGTGTTCTCAAATAAAGGTGGGGTACTATGATATCTGCCGCGCCAAGACGAAGATCTAATTTACGCATGTCCTCCATGATCTCCCCGAAGTGTCGGGTTCCGGAAGGCTCTGCTAGCGAATTCCCATGGGTACGTTATGCAGGCAGATTGCTAGATCGGGCGGGATTCGGTCGTGCCCATTGGGTTCTCAGTTAAGGAGGGTGTCGAGACATCGTAGTAGAATTCATAGACGGGGGTGCCATGAAACTACGGGTAGAGACGTGGGGGGACGTGGTAGTGTTAAGGACAAAGACACAGGGTTTACCCAGGTTCGGTACGTCGCAATAATGCGGCGTTCCTACTCCTGCAATCTCACTAATCAGGGCTAAAGCCTGTGTATACAAAGTACAATGTGAGGTTCTGTTAGCTATTCGTCGAGGATCAACTTCTCGGCGAATTAGCCAGTAGCTTCTTGTCTATCTATCATATCTCCCGTCCAGCTTTATATAATAGCCGGGTTAGGGCATACAGAATAAGAAACCTAGAAGACTACGGTAACTATTAACTTGGAAAGTAAGGAATCCGCCTTCTATTCCAAGCCAGATCACGTGGGCCGTGATCCGGGTTCTTCTAGAATCCGGCTTCTGTGCGTCAGCTTACTGGGCCGCCCAATGGACCGCAGCCCACTACCATTTGGGCCACCCGGGTAATCCGGCACTTTAGACTACCATCTTATATACCCCTATTCGGTATTTATCCGACAGTAGCCCCCAAGAAGGATTAAGACTCCGATTCACCGTCTTTCGCCAAATGTCACTTTTCCTAGAAATATCGGCTTGCAGTCTTGATTCTTCCTTTTTCTCCTTAAAGGATGTTGTAACGCAAAACTCGGAATCCTGGAAATCCGGCTTTTCTCGCACGATTCTTCGTGGAGAAGGAACCTCCTACGTCATCGTTTTAATCATGCTGACGTAAGGGACGTTTGGGTTTCAGGCGGGAAACCCAGAAACATATCTCTGACAGATTCTCGCGGGAAATGAGGCGATAACAATAATCACCCGTCGTTTCATTTCCCGGATTTTCTGGCGAGTGACACGCGTTGAACATCCAACGGTCAAAAGAGCCTATAGCACGCATCGTGACGAGATTCCGGCTATAAATAGCCGTCTTCGTCCTCTGTGAAAACCTTCCGCTCTCACTTCGCACGCCATTCCCAGCGCCCAAGCTCACAACAGAGAAACTCCCGAGCGCACAATCGTGTCCAAGACTTCACCGGAGACGACCGAGCGCCGCTACTCGATGGACTCACCGTCGTCTTCCCCAGCCCACGCCGTCGCCAAGGATATTGACGAGATAATCGACTCCATGGATCCACAATTGGATTCCCCGGTGCACGCCTCCGGCGACGAGCCGGCGAAGACCACGGGCACCGCGGCGGGCGAAGAAAATCCTTCTACCGCCGCAGATCTTGCGGAATCCTCCTCCGCGCCTACTCCGCCGTTGGATCCCGAAACAATGGAGGAAAAAATCATGCTCGTTGGTGACAAGCTCGCGGCCGTGGAGGCCGCAGCTTCCGCCGCCGCCGGAGCCGAAGAAGAGGCGGAAACTGCCGGCAACTGGAGTGCCAGCAGTATTCCGCCATCCCTCCTTCCGACAATGGAGAAGGAGGGGCTCGGGCTGAAGGCGAAGTGGCGGATCCCGGAAGACGAGACCGAGCCAATGCCGAATGACGGTGAACGAGTCCTTCTCTCCTCCCACATTCTCAGAGGTATGGGTCTTCCGCCATACGCCTTCTTCCTCCAAATCCTGTCCCACTACAGCATCCAACCACATAATCTACCGCCAAATTCCATCCTCTACTTAGCCGGATTTCAGGCCCTTTTTGAGGGTTATCTAGGTATAGAACCTAGATTAGATTTCTGGCTTTATTGTTTTGGGGTTAAGCGGAACTCTTCGGAGGGTGCACTCCCAACTTTTGGGACCATTTCCTTCACTCTCCGGAGATTTAGGGAGGATTGGTTCCCCAAGATAAATACATCGGAATCCGTCAAATTTTGGACGGGTTCCTTCTTCTATCACCCTGATGTTCCTTTCCCTAAGAAAGCCATCGGGGTTCCACCTTTCTTGAACACCGTCGCTGTTCCCAGGAAAACTAGGGAACTGAAGCTGTCCATACCCTGCCTCCTGATCTTCTTAGGATCAAGCGGGGCATCGCAAAACTCGTCACTTCTGATCCGCCTCTAACCGGCATGGACACAGTCCTTTGCTGGTTGGATAGGCGGATCCAGCCCTTGCCAACCATGGTACTCGCTTTCTCTGCGAGTACACGGGCACCGGCGACAAAATGCAGACAACCAGCAAAGACTGGCCCGCGAAGGACTTGCGGAAGCGCGTGAATCAATTTGTCGCATCACGTGACCAATATGAAGAAAGTCGGCCAATGTACACGGCCGAGAATCCGGCTCCCAAGGTATAATTCTTCTTCTTTTGGGGTTTAAGTTCTTTCTCGTTTACTCGGTATTTGTGTTTTTTAACTCAGCTTTTTCTTCTTAACAGATTGCCGGACTTCCTGAATCGGAACTTGCTTCCGATGCCGAGCTGGAAGCATTGCGTGCCACCTTTGCCGGTGGGCGGAAGCGCAAGAAGATCTGCACTTCCCAGGAAGTCATTGATCTTGACGGGATCCCCGTCGCCACCTCCAGGTTTGAACATCTGGGTTACTTTCCTTTGTCGGAGTTTTTCTTTTTCATTCGGAGTTTAAACTTTTCCGGCATTTTATTTTCTTTTTTAGCCTGCCTCCTTCTACTCTGAAGCCGAAAAAGCTGAAGAGGCATAAGGCTGTGGCCAACAGAGGCCCTCATCCTTCTCCTGCCACCGCACCGGACACACCGACCACGACGACAGAAGAGCATGCCGCAGCCCCCACCACCGAGCCTCTGAAGACTAGCCAGCCCGTTGTGCCGGAAACGGACACGAGGGAAAGGGCGGTCCCTGAGGCGGGAGATCCTTCACGGATAACTGAGGAGGAGATCCCCACTTTTGACAAGGATTTCAAGAATATCAGCGATGGCCTTAGCGCGGTCGGGACTCTTTTTGCTGAGTACGCAAAAGAGTTCACTGAAAACTTAGCAGGGTTACAACGGTTGAGCCAGGTATTAACTCTAGCCCCCAAGCAGTAAGTAAAATGTCTACTTTTCACTTGATGCTTTTTAATATCGTGATTTTTTCATTTCCGTGTTCCAGCAAACCGCTGAAACCATAAACATGGAAGTTTTCAACAAGCTTTCTGTCAAGAATAAGGAGGTTAGGAACCTTCTACATATTCTTGACGTGAAAGAAGCAGAGCTGGCATCATCTCAGCTACAGCTGTCGGAAACAACAGGTATGTTTTATTCTCTAAAGTTTTTCATCCAGATTTTTGTCTAAGTAATTTCCCGAATTTTTCTAAACTCGAAATTTCGTTCCTTGCTTTCCAGCTGCTTTGGCTAAGGCTAAGGAAATAGCTGAAGATGCCGGCAACGCCGCAAGTCTCCGTGAGGAGAACTTGGACCTTCATAAGGAGCTTATGAAGGTTAAAAAAGATCTGGAGGCCAGCAATCTGGCACTTGGAATTGCTCAATCCAAGGCCTCCCAGCAGGCGGACAAGGACAAGGCCACTATCCAAGATTTGGAGAATGCCTTAACCCTGCGCCTGGAGGAAGGCTCCGAAATGGACAAGTTTCTCGGTAAGCTATTACATTTACCGGTTTTTCCATGTCTTGCTTTTTTTCTCTGCTTTTTCACTAACCTTTTGGTTGTTTGTCTGAAAAACAGGAGATAACCCAGATCTTACTCGGGTTGAGAAAATCCGAGCTTTTGGGAAGGTACGGACTGCGATCAGGGCTGCGGGTATGCAGCTGGTCAACAAGTTCCTTCCCGCAAGAACTGGGGAATTCTCTATCCTGGAGGTGGCGGAATCCAAGGAGTCCACCTTGCGCTCCGCAGCACGGGGTGGTGCACGCATGGCTTTAGGCCTTATACGTATGCATTACCCTAGTGCCAAATCTTGGCGCGTGGCGTCCGGTATCCCCCTTGGATATTCGGAGACCCAGCGGACCACTATCTTTGACGAGATCAAGGGGCACGCCACCAAGATCGCCTCTATGGTGAACATCTCCATCACGTACCCAGAAGAGGAGATTCCCGAAGCCCCCGAGAATGACAGCAGTGATGAAGACTCGGATGCCTGAAGGATCCTTCTTAACCTGGATGGTGGAAGTAGAAAATAGGAGCATTACTGCACTTTACAATGTAATTTATATTGTAATGCTTCTATTCTTTTGTATGAACAAGAACGCTGCCTTTTGCAGTTTAATTAGGAAATTGTTTGCAAGTTTTCCGGGTTTAATATTCCTTTATCTTCTAAGTTCTCTGGTTTATGTGCTTTAACTGTCCTCAGTGTTTGAAATGGCTCAATAGTACTATGAATCTTCATGCCGAGCTACTGGGTGAAACCAATCAGTTTAAACTCAGAAACATGGATCATACTAAGGGCATTTTTACTAACTAGCTCTAGTGACCCAACACATAAACAATTAGATAATGATTAGAGAATACTAAGGAATTTTTTTTTGAATGTAACTTGGGCACGCAGACACAATCCGAGTTTCCTTTAACCTTTGGTAGGCTGAAAATCATTCAGTTTTTAAATGCCGAGCACGCAGGCACAATTCGGGTTAACATTTAAGATCATTGGGAAATAGATAAGGTGGAATCATGTTTTGTACTATAAACTTGTAAAAAACATGGATATAAGAATTCCGACAACTTTATTTCATGATCTCAAAGATGTTTACATAGAAATTGAACTAAGTATAGAAGGGACGTAACTTCTGGATACTCCAGGTTCTCTTTGTCTCTTCTAGTTCAGCATCTATCTTTTTTTTTCTTTTGCGATTCGGCTTGTCAGGATGATCTTCCGTATCCTGAATAACTACAAGATAGTATGATCCATTTTTCATAGCTTTGCTGATGACGAATGGTCCTTCCCATACTGGGGCCAATTTGTGCTTTCTTTGCTGCACCAATCTTAGCACTAGGTCACCTTGTTTAAAAGAACGATGCCTGATTTCCCGACTATGGTAACGTCGTAAACCTTGCTGGTAAATGGAGGATCGTTGAAGCACAAGCTCTCGTTCCTCTTCTAGGAGATCGACGGCATCCTGTCGTGCTTTTTCGGCATCCGATTCATCGAAATCCTGCACTCTTGGGCTATCATGGATCATGTCCGTTGGAAGGATTGCTTCCGCACCATAAACTAGGAAAAACGGGGTTTGCCCAGTTGACCTGTTTGGTGTTGTTCGAATGCTCCAAAGTACGGAAGGTAGCTCTTCTAACCATGCTCCAGCTGTTCTATGAAGAGGAGATTCGAGTCTTGAACGTATTCCTTGCAGGATTGAGCTATTCATTCTTTCAACTTGTCCATTGGATTGCGGGTGTGCCACAGATGCAAGATCTAGGCGAATTCCCGTTTGTCGGCAATATTTTGCCAACTCTCCAATGGAGAAAATTGTACCATTGTCAGTTATTATGCTGTGTGGAACGCCGTATCTAATGACTATGTCAAAGATGAAATTTCTGGCAGTTACACCGTCAAGCTTTTTGATGGGTTTAGCCTCCACCCACTTGGTATATTTGTCCACAACTACTAGTAGATGTGTAAGTCCGCCTCGCGCAGTTTTGAATAGTCCCATCATATCTAGCCCCCAGACCGCAAACGACCATGTAATGGGGATAGTTTTGAGTGCTTGGGCTGGCATATTAGTCTGCTTGGCGTAATACTGACAACCTGCACATGTATTTACTATGTGCTCTGCGTCAACCTTGGCTGTTAGCCAGAAAAACCCGGCACGGAATGCTTTTTTAACTATGCTTTTTGATTGAGCATGATGTCCGCAATCTCCGGCATGGATTTCTTGCAGGATTTCTCGTCCTTCTTTTGGTGAAATACATCGCAGAAAAATTCCGGAAGTACTGCGTTTATACAGGCAATTGTTAATTACCGTGTATCCTTTGCATCGACGCTGGATCTGCCTTTGCAAGACTTCGTCTGCTCCTTCCGGGTACTTCTGATTAACTAAGAATTTTAGATATGGGATTGTCCAATCCGGGTTAACGAGCATAACTTCAATTGAATCAGAAGCTAGAGGATAATCAACATCTCCGCCTTTTATCGATGGTTCGTAGAAATGTTGGACGAATACACCTGGTGGTAGGATTTTTACCCTTTCTGATCCCATGCGGGCTAATGGATCCGCGTTCCAATTTTTCTCCCTTTTAACATGGAGCACTTCGAATCCGAAGAAACAAATGGCGAACTCGTCCACCGTTCTCCGGTATTCGGCCATTATAGGGTTTTTTGCGTCCCACGTTTGGGTAAGCTGATGCTGTACCAAGTCTGAGTCGCCGTAGCACAGAATGCACTTGACGCCTATTTCTTTTGCAAAATGCAAGCCATGAAGCAGAGCTTCGTATTCTGCCACGTTGTTGCTGGCGTTGAAGTGTATTTGTAACACATACTCCATTGTATCTCCTTTAGGGGATTTTAAGACTACACCAGCTCCAGCGCCCTCCTTCATCTTGGATCCGTCAAAGTGCATGATCCAGTACTCTGACTTCGGCATTGGTGTTTTCTCCATTTCTTCTGTCCAGTCGGCGACAAAATCTGCCAAAACCTGGGATTTTATTGCCGTCCTTGGCTGATACTTAATGTCAAACGCTGCTAGCTCGATGCCACATTTGGCTACTTGGCCAGTCGCCTCCGCATTGTTTATTATATCCCCTAGTGGTGCTTTGCATACCACTGTTATGGAATGTCCTTGGAAGTAATGGCGAAGTTTTCTAAATGCGAAAAATACGCCATATGCCAGCTTTTGATAGTGTGGATACCTTTGTTTGGACTCGGAGAAAACTTCACTTACATAATATACCGGATGCTCGTCTGGTATACTCTGTTCGTCTTTCTTCCTTTCCACGACGATTACCGCACTAATAACCCGGTTTGTAGCCGTGAGGTACAATAACATAGGTTCTTCGTCTTTTGGGGATGCCAAAATCGGAGCTTTCATCAAAGTTTTCTTCAACTGGGTTAATGCTGCATCTGCCTCTTCTGTCCACTCGAATTTGTCGGATTTTTTCAGCAACTTGTAGAGTGGCATGGCTTTATCCCCCAGCCGACTAATAAATCTGCTGACGGCTGCAGCGGAACCCGTCAATCTTTGGATATCTTTTACACACGTAGGATTGGAGATGTTTACGATTGCTTTGATCTTTTCTGGGTTTACTTCTATTCCTCTTTGATAAACGATGAAACCCAGAAGTTTTCCTGAGGGAACCCCGAACACACACTTTGATGGATTTAACTTCTTCTTGTAAGTGCGCAGATTTTCGAAGGTTTCTCGCAAATCTTCAAGGAGCGTATCTTTTTCCTTGGTTATGACAGCAGTGTCGTCCACGTAAACATGGACATTTTTACCAATCTGACTATGCAAACAACGTTGCATGCAACGCTGGTAGGTTCCACCTGCGTTCTTCAGGCCAAATGGCATGGTTACGTAATAGTACGTCCCGTAAGGGGTTATACAAGAAGTCTTAATTTGATCTTCCTTTTTCATGCGTATTTGATGGTACCCGGAGTATGCATCCAAAAAGCATAAAAGCTCAGAGCCTGCAGGTCTATTATTTGATCGATTCGCGGTAACGCGAACCTATCTTTTGGACACAGTTTGTTCAGGCCGGTGTAATCTATACACATCCTAAGGGAAGTAGTATCTTTCTTTGGTACTAACACCGGATTTGCAGACCATTCAGTGTGTATAACTTCCTGGATGAAATCTGCTACTAAAAGCCGGATAATTTCCTTGTCAATAGCCTTCCGTCTTCTTCCGTCAAATCGACAGAGACCTTGTTTGACGGGTTTGGAGCCTGGAATCACCTTAAGTTGATGCTCAGTAAGTTCCCTGGGTACGCCTGGCATGTCAGCTGGACACCAGGCAAAAATATCCCAGTTCTCACGGAGGAACTTGATGAGCTCGTTTTCCTATTTGTCGGTCTTCCCAGTTCCCATTACGACAAATTTTGTCGGATCTTTGGGATCTAGGATTACCTTTCTTGTGTTCTCGGAAGCCTTGAAGATATCTACTGGCTTCCGCGTTTCTTTTCCTGCCGGCATTTCTGTCGGCGACACCTCTTTGGCCAGCTCCTTTAGCTCTTCCTTTGCTATGATCTTCTCAGCGCAAATGGAGTTTTCTTTTTCCAGCTTGTCTGCCAGCTTGAAGTCTCAAGATATGGTGATTACTCCTCCTTTTGGCCCTGGCATCTTCAACTTGTTATACATATAACATGATCTTGCCATGAATTTGGCGAAAGATGGACGTCCGAGTATTGCGTGATACACGCTTTCGAACGGCACCACTTCGAATGATACTTTTTCCTGACGGAAGTGATCTTTTTCTCCGAAAGTGACATCTAGGGAAATTTCTCCTAGGGATCGTGCTTGCCTGCCAGGAACAATGCCGTGAAAGCGTATGTTGCTGTGGTTGAGCTGGGTCTCCGAGATTTTCAGATGCCTCAGCGTATCCAGATACATTATGTTAATGCTGGATCCTTCATCCATCAGCACTCTTTTTAGCCTAGTGTTCTGGACAATAGGGCTTACAACAAGAGCTTGCGTGCCGGGTTCAGGGATATTTCCGGGATGATCAGACTGATCCCAGGTAATTGGTGTGTTCAAATACTTCATGAATTTGGGGGTTGCCGGAACAACCGCGTTTATTTCTCGAAGCGTTCTTTTAGCCACCTTTGCTGATGGAGTTGCCAGGAAAGTTCGGGCACATTCTCCATCAACTCTCGGAAACTTGGGTTCGCCTTTTCGCTGTTGTTCCTAGATTTTTTCGCCAGTGTCCGATTCATTGTCTTCTTTCTCAGCTTCTGGCTTTTGCTTGGAAAATTTCCTTTTGGAACTCTTCCCCTTGTTTCCGGATCCTGCACTTCCTTTCATGTGCTTGTTCAGCCGGCATTGTGCGTTGGTATGGGTGGGTTTCCCAAATTGCGAATGGTGGACGCAGGGTTCCGACTTAATCTTTTCCAACTCTTCCTTGGTGTGATTGATTGGTTCCGTACTGCGTCCTTTCCACCTGTTCCCTTTTTCACTTCCAAAGGCTATGTTAACCTCTTTGGGTTTTTGTACTGCATCTGGAGTTCCTTTTTTCTTAGGGCGAGGATTCTTTTTGGCTTGTAACAATGTATCGATATTTCCTCCTCTAGCTCTGATGTCGTCCTCGGCTGCAGCATGTTCATTGGCGGTTGTGAGCATAGATCCGAGATCTTTGTGCTGTTTGGAACCAACCATGAACGGTACAAGTCCGGGTTTTAGGCCATTGACGAAAGCATGCATTGCTTGTACGTCAGTTACTCCAGAGCAGCTATTCTTGATTGCCGTCCATCTTGAGATGAAATCCACGTATGGTTCATCCTCAAACTGGGTGCAACGGTTTAGTTGGTTGATGCTATTCGGGCGTTTGTAGGTTCCCAAAAATGCTGAGTAAATACCCGAGCCATATCGTCCCAGCTGTCAACAGTTCTGGAAGGTAATCCATTGATCCAATCTCTGGCTCCATCCAGTAATATTAGGGGAAGAAACTTTACAGCTTCCAGGTCTGTCTCATTGTTAATCTGGACTGCTGTATAGTAGTCTGAGAGCCAGGTATCCGGGTTCGTACTACCGGTATATTTTTGGTATGTTGGACCAACTTTGGCAAAGCCAGAATGTAGGGTTATCCTTCGGATCCTATATGTGAAGCATTTAGGTCCAAAGTATAGATCATCTCTTTCCGCCCTATCCATGTGTGCGGAGTACCTGCTGGCTGAATGGACAGAAGGGGATCTGCTCGTTTTTTTTCCATTGTTGCGCCGACGCGCTTTTCCGGGATTGTATCTGTTTCTTCCGAGATCACGCCCTTTTGGATGAGGTGGAGTTCTACTTCTGTGTCTTTCCTTATCCTTGGGGGGTGTCCGAGATCTCTCACGTCTGTGAGGTGAATCCTGTCTTCTAGCTTTTTTAGCTGGGTGTCTCGGAGGCGGCATTGCTTTGTCGTCATTCCGGTGTTTTTCTTCCCGATCGTGATGTTTAAATCAACCTTTCGGGAGATGGGATCCGGTTCTAGACGCTTCTTCCTTGTTATCGGGATTTTTCCTGTCTTTTCTCGGATCCGCTTTCTTCTCTTTTGAGTTGTTTGAATCTCCAGGTTCTTCCGGTCCGGGTGCTCCAGCAGCGCAAGTAGTTGTTTTGCATAGGGCGGAGTCGTCGTGCAACTTCCCTGATCGCTCTTGCCCTCGCTATTGTTGTTGCAATGCTTTTCCTAGGAAAGCGTACACCCCTTGAAGGTTTTCACCGTTGGAGTACATATCATTGTTGAGGATGGCGAACGCTGCTTCCGCGTTTTCTGCTGCGGTTTTGTATATTGGTTCGCCTCTGGCATCCTTTCCGTTTACCTTCTTTTGCCAAGATGGGTTGTGAAACCTTTCTTTTGGCGGCAGTTCTTCCGGTCTTACGATTCCGAGTAACCTTGTCAGTTTAATGGCAGATCTATTCTTTTTCTCGTACTCCTCGATTTCTTCCTTCATGAGCTTGATGTCATCGTAGTTTTTTTGGAGGTGTTCCCGAGTTCTAAGTAGATGTTGTTGTTGCCTTTGGAGAGCTCGTCTCCTGGCTTCTAGCACTTCAGGGGGTTCGTGCAATCCCACTGGCGTTTGTAACAGCTCCTGTTCTTCTTGTTCTGTCATTGGCAGGACAAGGATTTCTTTGGTTTTCTTCTCCGCGGGCTTTATTCCGCTTGCATCTCCTACTTCCGGGCTTTCATCGGCTGGATCAGCCGATTTCTTCTTCCAGAGTTTGTACTGGAGCTTTTTAGCGGCCTTGTGCTTTTTCTTGGAAGAGGGACGTTTTTTGGCAGGTTCATCCTCTGTCAATTCTTTGACATTAGGGAATATTGGAGAAGTTTCTCCGTCTTCTCTCTCTTCCTCTGGCGGAGGAGTTTTAGGGTTTTCCTGACTGCCGGCATCCGTGGTTTCAGCCGGTTTTGCCATCAGTACTTCATGGAATCCCTCTTGAAGAGATTTTACCTTTCTTTCGAAGGCGTCCTCATCTTCGTCTTCGGAATAAAAATCATCTGATCCGGTTTCTTACTCTAATCTCGCCTCAATGGCGGCTAGCACAGACTCAGCTTCCGAGTTCATCGTCATGTTGAGAGATGTCGGATCTTCCACCTCTGTAGTGGGTTTGCTGTTTTCTGCCTCCTGCACGGGGTTGCTATCGTCCGTGTTTTCGGCGACCTCGGATTGCACCATACTGATAAAGTGTGAATCACTTTTATGTCGGCGATCTGAGCAAAACCCGGTATCATAGTCATCTTTGACTAGGTATAGGGCGGGTGCGAAAATTTTGCTTCCACCGCAAAACCCCATGGCGTCTGCAGTTAGTCCGATAAAGATATTTGCAGATCCAATCGGTAACACGCCAGAACTTACCAGATGATTTTGCGCCGGTATGTAAGATCCATTGTCAAGGAAGCGTCCAATGTCGTCGTTGAACTCTAGACTTCCGACAGTTATGGAACTGCCGATTCCGCCGAGTATCCCAGATCGGAACTTAACGCCCGACGTCGCTAGCCCCATGGTGGGCGCCAACTGTCGATACATCGTAGTAGAACTCATAGACGGGGGTGCCATGAAACTACGGGTAGAGACGTTGGGGGACGTGGTAGTGTTAAGGACAAAGACATAGGGTTTTACCCAGGTTCGGTACGTCGCAATAATGCGGCGTTCCTACTCGTGCAATCTCACTAATCAGGGCTAAAGCCTGTGTATACAAAGTACAATGTGAGGTTTTGTTAGCTATTCGTCGAGGATCAACTTCTCGGCGAATTAGCCAGTAGCTTCTTGTCTATCTATCATATCTCCCGTCCTCCTTTATATAATAGCCGGGTTAGGGCATACAGAATAAGAAACATAGAAGACTACGTTAACTATTAACTTGAAAAGTAATGAATCCGCCTTCTACTCCAAGCCAGATCACGTGGGCCGTGATCTGGGTTCTTCTAGAATCCGGCTTCTGTGCGTCAGCTTACTGGGCTGCCCAATGGACCGCAACCCACTACCATTTGGGCCACCCGGGTAATCCGGCACTTTAGACTACCATCTGATATACCCCTATTCGGTATATATCCGACAGAGGGAGAGGGACGAAGCTCTACTATATGGTGACATCATGAGATATGCTTAGCTCCATGGTCAAGTCAGAGGCGGAGAAGGTCATGAAAGCCGAGATTGGAGGACCAGAAATAGTGATTGGAGCCTGTGGTGATGAGGAACTTGCTTCGAGTTTTGGGATTCGTAGTAGGAGTATGTAAGTGAGGGCGAAGCACGCGAGAAGTTCAAAATCTTACTTTTCAGTGTGAAAATCCAAGTTTTGGCCTTAATTTTTTGTGCATGCAAATGTCCTTGTTGAAGTCATTATTTTGGGAGGGGGGGGGGGGTATATCTAGGGTGAAAATCCAAGATCTACGATCGGTCGACGCCACCGCTAGTGCACTATTTTCTTATTGGTGGCGTCGTTTTTGGATAAATTGGACATCAGGTGTTGTCTTGCTGGTGACTGTGCTGCTGCTTCAAGGAATGGAACTCTGCAGTAGGACTTTTTATTTTTGGCCTTTTCTCTTGTTGTCTGCATCTGTCATGCCATTAGTGCATTCTATTGCTGCAATGACTGGGTGTACTTGGTATTTCGCAATATTAATATATTCTATTTATAAATAAAAATATGTGAAACTACATGACAGCCATGGTTTCTATTCATACATCAATAAATACCTGCTATCGCTCCAACTTCTTTCCTTTTTGTCAATTTTTTATGAAATTTAAGAAAGCTTATGAAGGGGAGTCTTGGCGTAGTGGTAAATTTATTTCCTTATGGCCATGATATCATCGCTTCGAGTGATAAACGCACTTTCTTGCAGAAATGCAGAGAAATGTTGCGTACTTACCTAATGTGGCTGAGGCCTTCCGCGGACCTTGCACAAGCGAGAGCAATGTGCACTAGGCTGCCTTTTTTATGAAGACCCATCACGTAAAGTAGCTAGTTATTTAGAAAGCGTCACAAGTTGAGGTAGCTGTAATTATCTCAAGGGTTGTTCTCGCGTAGAACTCCTTTTCAATCTCATAATACCTTCCCCGCCACATTTCCATTTCCCTCTTTACGAGCATTTTTTTTTTGCATTTAGAGAAAGTAAATACAAATACAAAAATTAGACGGTAGTCCCTCCGTTCCAAAATAGATGACTTCCATTTTGTCCATACATGCATGTATATAAACTAGAACATGTCCATATACATGCATGTTTGGACAAATGCAAGTCATCTATTTTGGAACGGAGGGAGTACATGTAAACATATAACCTAGGGTGCCACACTCCAGGGCCGTGGACGTGTTTTGTGGCCGGAGAAGATCCTCTCCTCATCGTTGTAGAGCTCACCGACAGCAATGTGGGGGGAACAACAATCCATAGTTGTAGTATACCTCATGATAGAACATGCCCCTATTTATTTTTATGTGCAATATTTAATAAAACCTAGGAAATTTATAGATAAAAAATTAAATGAATTTTCTTTTACTAATTAGATTAAAATATAATCTAATTACAGATCTAATCATCTCTTTAATCATCACAACACAAAATATTGGTGGGCCTCTCTTCATATCTCTCTGTTAGCTGTATTTAGGGCTCATAGTTACAACATCTCCAGCCGTTGGAGACCCCTAGGAGCACGTCGAACCAAAAAAAGGTGAGGTCCTGGGGGCAAAACACATTACCGGCGCTATTTCGGCATGTTGGAGAGTGCATGTTCCCAGCCGTAGCACAGGAAATTTTTTGTGAGAGGGGTAATTGAGTGAGCCAAGAAAAAAGACAAATAGAGAGACGTGATTCGCCCAAAGTTTTGCCGGCGCCCCCAGCAGCCCCCCAACGCCCTGGGTGTTTCCTGGGTCTGTCGGCGCTATTTTGACGTCTGGGGGGCGTTGGGGGCGCGACTGAGCCATTTTTCGGCCACTTTAGCCATCCGAGACTAAAACCAAGCAAAAAAGTGCGTTGGGGGCGTCCCTAGGGGACGGCCGGTGATGCTCTTAGCTTCTGTCATTATGTGGCAGATCTATAGCAGCAACAACTAATTGAATGGAAGAGACAAATTAGAGTGGAGCAGAGCGCAACAACTTCGGTTTTCGAGAACATAAAAAGCAAAAAGGAGCCGAACCCACATTAGCAGCTTTTTAGGTGGTTGCTCCACGAAATAATTTCCCAGATATTGAAAACTATCGACAATTTGGCCCAAGGGAGGTTCTCATCGCCGATTCATTGCAAGCCGAGACGGGGAAGCAGAGGCGCTGCAAGTCGACGAGGTCGTGCAGGTTGGCGACGACCATGGAAGCACGAAGCTCTTATTTACCACTCCAAGGCGGCGTAGGGGCCTCCAGTCACCTGCATCGATGCTATATGGGCTGAAGTGATGTGGCCTTTTTAACATGTTTCTTGTGTTCTGTTTGCTATTATTAAAACAGGAAAATAAAAAGGGAAAGAAATTGAAAGGAAAAAGATCATTTTTTATATATGAACAATTTTTAAAAATCCGAACATTTTTCAAAAAAAAAAATCAAATGTGAAATTAATTTACAAAATCTAAAAGGTTTCCCGAATGTGAAATATTTCCAAATGTGGGCATAAATAGATTTGAACGATTTATGAGTTAGATCAAATTTAAAATGTGAATAAAAAATGATTTGAACAATTTTCAAATATGAAAGTTTTGATTTCTAGAATTTTTAAATTTGAATTTTTTTACGTCTTAAACAATTTTTGAATTCAAACGTTTTAAAAACAGAAAAATAAAAATAAAGCAGAAAAAACAAAAGGAGAGAAAAAAAAAGACACTGAAAAGAAAAAATAATGCAGAAAAAAATCTGCCGAAATGGAGAAACCGCCAGAATGGGCCGGCCCACCAGCATCGTGCTGCAGGGCGGTACTTGAGAAGAGATAGATAGACAAGGGCGGTATTAAGTTTTGGAGGGATTCCGGTGCCCTATAGGGGGAAACACTTAACCCAAATTTTGGCCTGGACACTTGGCAAACATAAAGGAAATTCTAAAGCGGAAAAAGTTTTCCGAGTGTCCGTTAGTGTACACTCGGCATAGGGAGCCCACCGTGAGACGCGGGAGCAAAAACCAGGTGTGCAGATGTACACCGAGTATGAGTTGTGTGCCGAGTGCTTCTTAGGGTACGTAGTTGCAGAATGGTAATTGTTGTCCGAGTTATTTCCGTAAATTAGTCGACGTGTAAGTGTTTTACGTCAGCAAGAGTCGTGTATGCGAGAGATGTTGGGTCATTCATGCATGCATGTTTCACGATGTGCTTGCATCATGTGATTCGTTTATTTGCAGTAGTGTAGTATATCGATGGATTCTGCCGACGGAATTGATTGAGTTAGCAACTAGTATAGAGATGCATGATTAAGGTGCTATATAAGTTTAATGAGCAAGATATTGGAACGCGACCATGCATGTGCGGCTCGGTGCGTGCTAACCCTGTTAGCTCTTTAATTCGATTCCTCGGTGCATGTGGAAGTTAACTCTCTCGCTCTCTATGTCTATCCATATATATACCACACCAAGGGTATGTTGGTCGATCACACTCCACCGGCCAGTTAGAGAAATGGCGGCCACAAAAGCATTTGCTTTCATCCTGCTCGTTCTGCTGTCCAAGACGCGGGCAGAAACGCCGGCGCCACCGCCGGCAGCTGCCGAGATGGCAGAGGCATTTACCTTGCCTGCCATCTTGCAGTATGATATCGACAAGGTGATCGCCGACGTCATGGATTGGATCGAAGACAACGTCGTTGGGAGCAACGTCTGCTCCAACAACTGCAAAGCCTGCCTATTCACCAGCGCCACTTCCTGCGCTGGGCGTCCGCTGGTCCTTCAGCTGACGTGCTCCATCACGCGCGCCACCGCGAAGGGGTGTATCAGCAAGTGATCGGAAGCACTAATGCTGTCGTGTGCACTACTCCATGCATCCCTAGTAATTACTCCATGTATTGTATGTACGACGTGGGCATGCATGCGCCCCCTATTGAATAAAATAAATCTCAACACGACTGTAACCCTTCCATCCCAACCTTCCCTTTCTTGCACCGCCTAGCTTAATTTCCTTTTTGCCACCATTGGGTTTGTGTGGACATGCATCACAATTAAAATGTGCTGCATTCATTCATGTAAAACCCAGCTTCTCCCACCCAACCAAATCATTTTTCTAATGCCTGCCGGTCATGTAATTATATATACTAGCTCGTGCGATGCAACGGAAGAAAATAACCATTTTTTGGACAAAAAACATCACGTGATCATATTGTTGCTCCAAAGTGGATCGACCCATGTAATCCTATACCCGTATAATCCTCGCTATTGGTTAGTTTTTATGAATAGTTCTTAGATCAACATTGTAGGCCGCTATTGGTATTTTATTTTATTTTGATGGAGCGAACCCGATTTTATCAGAAGAACTACAGATCGGTCAAAAAATTCTACGCGTGGAGATAGAGGAAAGGTTGTTGCTGCTTGCGAGACGCTGCAGCAATTACGGAGAGGCTTGGAAGGCGACTCGTTTAGTGGCGACGGGGTGTGAGGCCAAACACAGGAAAGAGCGGACAAAGATAGGATTAAAAAGAACGATATCCAACTTAAGGCATAGGTGTATAATTTTGTATAAACTTAAAGGCAATTTTAACGTACCACCAACAAACCAAGTAAGTCTTAATCCTTTTATTATTATATATATATACTAGTAAACATGCCCGCGTGTTGCTACGGGTTGTCCAAAGAGAAGCAAAATGAAAATACAATTTTTGGTTTATTCTTCCGGTTACATTATAGACCAAGAACAACATGGTCACAAAAAAATCTGCATTGATAATTGGAACTGCACACTAAAATTCTTTGGATAAAAATATCAACGGTACAAAATAATAAGATTTCATTCCAATTAGGGCATGACAATCTCCGCTAGTAGGAGCAGCATGCAATATTTGTATATGTATACGCCTTAGTGCATTAACAAAGCATATCTTCAGTCCGTGCCTTTAGTGTAGCCTCTGTTGGCATCCTAGCTAGTGCTACAGATGCTTAAAGTGTGCAACACTTAGATCATTGCATAGTGCAGCTATCTTTGTAGTAATCAATTGTGTGCTAACAAAACGGTGACCCACAGATCACGTCATGTATTAGCTACATAGATCCGATGAAATCTCCACCGTGCAAACTACAATGCCGACCCGAGAGCAGCATCCCACGGGTTGCCTCCTTCTCTAGCGGAAGAATACACAAGTCAATGAGAAAATATTTACCTAATAATAAAGGGCGTGTTCTAGATCAGTACTCCCTCCGATCCTAAAAGAGTGACGTGAAAAATGAGCTAGCACCTTGTAAAATTGTATAGAGCCTACGACACTTAAATGGGATCAGAGGGAGTACCTTTTACTACTGGTCATATAGGAGTAGTATGGTTCCATCCGACGGCCGAGAGAAAATTGGCCCAGCAGGCCCAGTAGTGCCAGGTATTGGAAACTTGGGCAAAAAAAAAATTAATGAATCGTTGACCTATGATATCCCAGCTCTGCTCGACTGAACCAGGAATTCGCTCGCGCCTCCGCCACGCCCGAGCTCGAACCGCCGCCACACCCGAGCTAGAGACGCTCCGCCACCCCCAGTGTGAGTCGCCGCCACAAGTCCAGTTATGCCTGTACGCCACCTCCAGTCGTGACATCCCAATTCGCCGGCGTCGCCTCCAGCAACGAGTGCGCTCGCGCCGCCGTCACACCCTAGCTCGAGCCGCCGCCACACCTGAGATCGAGCCGCCACCGCCACCCCCCACTGTGCTGTGCCGCCACGAGTCCAATTCGGCCGGATCGCGTGCTCGTGTTATATCTGTTGTAAACACTGACGTTGCCTTTGAATATTTTAGAAATTGGGCATCAGGCATGTGTGGTTTTAGCAATGACCAGAGCCACCGTAGACAAAACGAGGTCCTAACTGATCTTGTATTATCCCCACGAAACCGAGTTTCCAGCAGCCAAAAATAAGCTCGACCTCATATCAGTATGTAGCAACATCTCCATTGGAATGTCTAGCAGGGTAACGTGGTAGATGGCAATGGCCGTGAGGATTGCCTTTACCTTGACTTTACGCCGAGCAATGTTGAGGAGCTTTCTGTCCCAAGGCTTGAGCTGATCGAGAATTTTGTCATCGAGGTGTAGGAGATAAATTCCAGACTAACGTAACAGAGTAAACAAGCAGACTATTTAGTGATATACTCCATGGAACAAGCAAACTATTTAGTCCTGTACATTAGCATTATATTCCTTGCATTCTTCTTAAGCTTCCAGCAGACATCTTTTGTTTTATATTACTTAAGTGCACCAGAATTAGTGGCAATGAGATTGGATAATACTAGCCGTTGCTGTGATCGATTGTATTTGTATATATTGTTGCCTTACCTCCCCTATTTTTCCTGGACTAAGCAGCACATTTGTTCCGAGTTCTATGTGGTCAGATATATTTCCCTGTCCTGGAAGACAAAGGACATGATTATCCCGTTCTCGCATTGTATTGAGAGCTATCTTCTGTGAAGTGTTTATTTTTTTTCTATTGTACAACTTACAAGGCATGTCATCCATTGTATTGTTTACATGTTGAGATTACTGTTTGTGAAGCGATGAACTCTGCACTAGATGAAGAAATGGCTGCTGATCCTTCTGTCGTTATGACGGGCGAAGAGGTAGCATTTTCAGCGAATTGCATTTTCAGCTTTGTTAGTACCTTATTTTTCTAATACCTATTCTTCTGCTGTAGGTTGGAGAATATCAAGGTGCATACGAGGTTTGTAAAGTTTTGAAGATTTTTTTGTTTTTGTTTTAGGCCCATTGACAGCCGGTGTCAGGTTCTAAAACTCCATAATTATTGATCTTTCATGGATATTTTGCAGATCACAAAGGGCTTGCTTGACAAGTATGGTCCTGATAGGGTTCTTGAGACACCATACACTAGTGGAAAAACAACCCCTCTCGTCCAGGGGGCCAGGGGGCAGCTGTCCCGGTTGCAACAAAATCCGGGACAAATGCCATGCCTTGGTCCCGGTTCGTGCGCCCGGGGCAACAGGAATCGCCTGGGGGCATTTGTCCCGGTTCGTGGGGGTATATCGGTCCCGGCTCTTGCCACGGACCGGGACCAATGCCTAGCCACAGGCCACGTGGCACGCGCATGACCTATTGTCCCGGTTCAGTCCACGAACCGGGACTAATGTCCCCTTCCCCTATATATACTGCCCCAGCCCTTCCCTCATTCAATCTTTTTTTTTGCTTGGAGGTGTGAGAGAGTGTGGTGTTATTGTGTTTTATTTTACTATGCACACGAGGTGTTCGACGAAATTCCCGAGCCGCACATAAGCTCACTGAAAATGGTATCTTCGACCGAGGTTAACAAATTATCTTTTTCATCTGTAACTTATACATAAAAAATTAGTATTTGTCAATGTACTGTGGTCATCTCTGTATTAATATGTTATTGTAATGTATTTTGAAACTTAATTATATGATGCAGATGGATGCACGGCAGCGATGGATGTGCGGTGACCGACGCACTTCCGAGTATATGGCAGGCCTGAATGCATTTCTTGCTGTAGCTCAGGCGAACAAAGATAATGGCTTCATGTGTTGTCCATGTGTTGATTATCGGAACGTCAGAGAACATTCTTCCGAAAGAATCCTTCACGGCCATCTACTTCGGAGAGGTTTCATGCCCAGCTATAATTGCTGGACCAAGCATGGAGAAAGAGGGGTTGTGATGGAAGACGATGATGAAGAAGAAGAAGATCCTTTGTTCCCTGAATACGACGATACTGCAATGGAAGAGAATGCAGAAGATCGAGGTGATCAAGAACAGGCATCAGAAAGACGGAAAGTTAAGGCACCCCGCCGATGGATCGCAGTGGAGAAAGATCGAGAGAGACTTCCCAGACTTTACAGGAGAGGCGAGAAACTTATGGTTTGGTCTAAGTACAGATGGCTTTAATCCTTTTGGGGAGCAGAGCTCCAGTCATAGCACTTGGCCTGTAACTCTATGTATGTACAACCTTCCTCCTTGGTTGTGCATGAAGCGCAAGTTCATTATGATGCCAGTTCTCATCCAAGGCCCGAGGCAGCCTGGCAACGACATTGATGTGTATCTAAGGCCATTAGTGGAAGAACTCTTACAATTGTGGGGCAAACCAGGTGTACGTGTGTGGGATGAGAACGAACAAAAGCCATTTGACCTACGGGCGTTGCTTTTTGTAACCATCAATGATTGGCCTGCTCTTAGTAACATTTCCGGACATACAAACAAGGGATACAATGCATGCACACACTGTTTAGATAATACTGACAATGTTTTCTTGAATAAATATAAAAAGGTTGTATACCTGGGGCATCGTAGATTTCTTCCGATCAAGCATCCCGTAAGAAAGAAAGGAGGAAAGCATTTCAGAGGTGAGGCAGATAACCGGAAGAAGCCTGAGCTGCGTAGTGGTAATGATATATTCGATATGGTCAAGGACCTAGAAGTAATCTTTGGTAAGGCTGCTGGCAGCCAACCAGTTCCGTACGGCCCTGATAAGCGTGCACCAATGTGGAAGAAGAAATCTATATTTTGGGAGCTACCCTATTGGAAAGTTTTAGAGATCCGGTCTTCGATCGACGTGATGCACGTGACAAAGAATCTTTGTGTCAATCTGCTATGCTTCCTGGGCGTGTATGGGAAGTCCAAAGATACGCCAGAAGCACGGGAGGACTAGCAACGTATGAAAGACCCAAGCAACAAGCACACAGATAGGCGCCATTACTTAAGCAGCTACGCTCTTACTAAAGCAGAGAAGGAAATATTCTTTGAATTCCTTTACAGTATCAAGGTTCTGTCTGGCTTCTCGTCGAATATAAAGGGGATAATAAACATGGCAGAGAAAAAATTCCAAAACCTGAAGTCTCATGACTGCCACGTGATTATGACGCAGTTGCTTCCGATTGCATTGAGGGGGCTTCTACCGGAAAATGTTCGAGTACCCATTGTGAAGCTATGTGCATTCATGAACGCAATATCTCAGAAGGTAATCGATCCAGAAAGTCTGACAAGATTACAGAGGGATGTGGTCCAGTGTCTTGTTAGTTTTGAGTTGGTGTTCCCACCATCCTTCTTCAACATTATGACTCATCTCCTGGTTCACCTATGTGAAGAGATTCATATTCTTGGCCCGGTATTTCTACACAATATTTTCCCCTTTGAGAGGTTCATGGGAGTCTTGAAGAAATATGTTCATAACCGTGCTAGGCCAGAAGGAAGCATCTCGAAGGGCTATGGAACAGAGGAGGTCATTGGGTTCTGTGTTGACTTTATTCCTGACCTAAAGACAATAGATGTTCCTGAATCGCGGCATGAGGGGAGACTGAGGGGAAAATGAACGCTGGGAAAGAAAACAATGATACCTAGGGACGGGCATTCTTTGACCAAAGCACACTACACAGTTCTACAAAATTATATGTTCATGGCTACGTATCTCGAGGAACACAAGAAGCCTGTACGGTCTGCAAACCCGGGGAAGGATGACTCATGGATTAAACGCGAACACATGGAGACTTTCGGAAGTTGATTGCAAACACATCTTATAAATGACAGCACTGTTGAAGATCAGCTATACATGTTGGCAGGGTCACCATCTTCGACTATTGGGAGTTTTCAAGGGTACGAGATAAATGAGAATACATTTTACACGAGCTCCCAAGATAAGAAGAGCACCAACCAAAACAGTGGTGTCCGCTTTGATACAACAAACGAGAATGGAAAAAATGACACATACTATGGTTACATAGAGGAGATATGGGAACTTGACTATGGACCTTCTTTTAAGGTCTCTTTGTTCAGGTGCAAATGGGTCAACCTGAATGGAGAAGGGGTAAAGGTAGACCCGCTTTATGGAATGACAACAGTGGATCTCAACAATATTGGTTACAATGACGAACCATTCGTCCTAGCCAATGATGTGGCTCAGGTCTTCTATGTGAAGGACATGTCTTCCAGACCGAAGAAAAGAAAAAATAAGGAAACAAATTTATCATACGATGAGACGAAGCGTCACATAGTTCTCTCAGGGAAAAGAAACATCGTGGGAATCGAGGACACGACAGACATGTCAGAAGATTATAATAAATTTGTTGAAATTCCACCCTTCACAGTGAAAGCTGACCCCACCATCCCGTTAAATAATGAAGATGCTCCATGGTTACGGCCGAAGCGATCATAAGCAAGGGACACGAACTCATCCACCCCGGCCGAAGAGTAGGTGTAAGTTTGACGAATAATTTGTATTGATCGGTCAAAAGCTGGCAAGCATTCAGTGCTTGACAACTATGACCAGCCTGACTTCATTATTATTCCAACCAGCGGCACACCCACCCACTTTTCTGTTTCTCTCTCCTCCGTCTGTTGGTGATGTGTAATAATAAGCGTGGAATACATGATCATATAGTTCTGTCTGATCAGTATTTTGTATTGACCGGTAAAAGGCTCACAACTATGACCAGCCTGACTTCGAAAATGTAGGTCTTCCGTGTTGCCAGGTACTGAAGGTTCTTGAGATCAGAAATATCAAAGAAATTCCACCACACTATGTTTGGAAAAGATGGCGAAAGAATGCTCAGAGTAAACCTTCGAAGGAAAACTATGGTTTTTCTGTTGTAGACGAAGATCTAAAATTCACCGTGCCAATAAGGTACAACTCGCTTTGTCGAACCCGGGATAGAGAAAGATGGGCTTTGCCTTATGGGATATATACCATCCTGACAGATATCCTTAAAACAGAAATAGAGCTTCGGTACTTATTTAACAGATATGATAAATGTTTGGAGGAGAAACGTCTAACTGAACAACAAAGTTCCCAAATGTTGAAGGCGGAGGGGAGCGCGAAGGCGACGGCGGACGAGCAGAGGAGAGGAAAGCGCGAGAGCAACGGCGCGGTCTCCCCCGCCCGACCGCCCGTCTCTGCTTTAAGTCTGCTGCTCCCGCTGTGGCTTGCCGCGTACACGAAAGTTACTATGCGCAGAGTAAACCTTCGAAGAAGAACTTGTCGAAATTTATATAAATCACCCGGGATGCCTTGTATGCTCTGGACTAACTCGGAAGATCGCGAGAGAAAACAAAAATTGTAACATTTTTATATTCAAATTATATACAAATGGTAAAATAATTAATAGTTTCAATAGTTAGAATAATTATTTAGTTAAACGAAAAATGGATTTAAATTAGTTTTGCAAATTCTAGCATTTTTCATGTTGCAATTTTTGTCAAATTTGAAAGTATATAGAAGTTGTTAATGTGCAAACTTAACCCTTTTCAAATTTTGGCGCTACAAAATTTTGGGCACGCAGGGAGGCACCGAAATTCGAAATTAGTTTTTGGTCCCGGCCCGGGGTACTAACCGTGACCAAAGGGGCTCTAGTCCCGGTTGGTGGCACGGGCCGGGACTAGAGGCCCAGGTGTATAAAAATCGCGGCCCTCTCTCCAGGCCGAACGAACACCCTAGGACAGTGGACATGGCTTGGTGAAGCCCTGCCGGCGGCGGGAACGAGTAGACAGATCCCGCCGGCGGACCGCCGGCGGGGATGGGCTAGGGACACGGTAGACTAAGGCACACAACTTATATTAAAAAAAAGGCCAGGGGCCTTGCTTACATAGATAGGGGGCGGCGCGGCCACAGGCGGCCGGCCGTACTTGCATAAAGGGGGCGGCGGCGCGGCCACAGACGGCCGGCCGTTTTCTTGGGGGGTAGCTTAGTCTAGGGGGGGCGCACCGGCGCCGATCTACTCGTCCTCCTCGTCGGAGGAGATGCACTGGTAGGGGGGTGGCTGCCACAGGTGGGCAGGCGGCTGGGCCGGGCCCGGCGGGGCGGAGGCATCGGGGGCGCGTACGGCGGTGGCGGGGGCAGCACCTCCTGCTCCGGCGACCAAACGCCACCGTTTATGGTGTCGACGATATTAACCTCCATGTGGCCAAAGACCCTCTCGCGGGTTGGCACGATGGTGTTGTTTACATCCTTAAAGGTGATGGACAATGTGCTTCTCATATGTTTCGCGCAAGTTTTCCTCGCGCTGAACACCATGGCGGACATGATGTCCATATGAATAAGTTAACACTGATTGTTCTCTCTTAATTAGAAAAAATAATCTATGCATCTAAGATCCGACCGGTGTGTCACCCGTGAGTTCCTCTCTCTGAACGCCGTGGCGGACATGATCTTCAAAGAAGTTCCGGCTGGTTATTCCATCTTTAATCAGATAAATTAATCGCGTGCATGTACTGATCCAGCATGTGAGCCCCTCGTGAGTCATATGCATCTGACGCTAGCACCAAATCTCTTGACAGTTCTTGAGGTATCAATTCTAGAAGCTTGCCTCGATTTTCCGATTGGTGATTCTAGCACCACGTCTTGCTTCGACTCCGGCTGTGTCCCCGATTTGGAGGCACCTACAATGGGCGCCCTTGGACTGGGTTAATCGAGTCGGCCATGCTGATTCCGGCAAGTATCTGCTCGAGTTGGAGAAGCGTGCCACGGTACGACGCACCACGAATTTTCCTGGATTTCCAATCACGCTCAGTTATTAACCGAACAAATGTTACATTCTCCTGTGACGTGCTGGGCCAGGCCTTCCAATCAGGCTTCAGATAATTAAACGAAGAACGGTGCCCAGCCGAACAGAAGCAAGGCCTGGCGCTCATGCTCGAGCGGCTCAGGCGGAGGCGAGGCGAGCGCATCATGGAGGTTCGTGTGGGGAGCGCTCTCGGCACAGGTACGTGGAGCGTGGGCTGTGGGGAGCTACGCCGGGAGGTTCTGGCAGGCGGCCACCGACAGCACCGTCCTTCCTGTCCGATGCGTGACCGGTCATGGCATCTTCCTTGTCTCCAGCCATGACAGAGCACACAGCTGCGGACGAACGGTCCTTCCGGTGGCCATGGCCCTCGGCTTGGCTCTTCTAGCAGCGACGGCCCTTGAATCGCATCATCCCGGATGTCGGCATGTGCTGCTGGGGCGGCGTCAATGGTGCTAGCTCACCGTGGTTTGGCCTATTGCGCTCCTTTTAATGTAAATTTCGACGGGAATCAATCTAGATCTTGATCGCAGCTTTGTTGGTTGGATTATAAAGCAACCACATGTTTTGCTAGCCGTGCACGTCTAGGACAATGATGTGTATACGGGTCCAAGGCAGATTGGATCGCTCGTACCTGGAACGGATTCTAACGCGTTGACAGAACAAAATTAGCGACAACCGATGGAAATATCACGAGAGACGAAAACGTATTTTGCGACGGACGAAACGTACGAAGTGACGGACGAAAATTTGGAGTAAGAAACCCTCCTCTCTTTATTATTAGGTAGAGATTATATACAAATGGTAAAATAATTAATAGTTTCAATAGTTAGAATAATTATTTAGTTAAACGAAAAATGGATTTAAATTAGTTTTGCAAATTCTAGCATTTTTCATGTTGCAATTTTTGTCAAATTTGAAAGTATATAGAAGTTGTTAATGTGCAAACTTAACCCTTTTCAAATTTTGGCGCTACAAAATTTTGGGCACGCAGGGAGGCACCGAAATTCGAAATTAGTTTTTGGTCCCGGCCCGGGGTACTAACCGGGACCAAAGGGGCTCTAGTCCCGGTTGGTGGCACGGGCCGGGACTAGAGGCTCAGGTGTATAAAAATCGTTGCCCTCTCTCCAGGCCGAACGAACACCCTAGGACAGTGGACATGGCTTGGTGAAGCCCTGCCGGCGGCGGGAACGAGTAGACAGATCCCGCCGGCGGACAGCCGGCGGGGATGGGCTAGGGACACGGTAGACTAAGGCACACAACTTATATTAAAAAAAAGGCCAGGGGCCTTGCTTACATAGATAGGGGGCGGCGCGGCCACAGGCGGCCGGCCGTACTTGCATAAAGGGGGCGGCGGCGCGGCCACAGGCGGCCGGCCGTTTTCTTGGGGGGTAGCTTAGTCTAGGGGGGGCGCACCGGCGCCGATCTACTCGTCCTCCTCGTCGGAGGAGATGCACTGGTAGGGGGGTGGCTGCCACAGGTGGGCAGGCGGCTGGGCCGGGCCCGGCGGGGGCGGAGGCATCGGGGGCGCGTACGGCGGTGGCGGGGGCAGCACCTCCTGCTCCGGCGACGAAACGCCGCCGGTCCAGGCCCAGGACATGCCGTACTCCAGGCCTGGGGGAGCGGCTGCGGCGGCGGCTGGTCCTCGGACGCCTCCCACTCGGCGTACAGCACGTGCCACCAGGGGGTAGGCTCGGTAGGGGCGGCGGCATGGCGGCGGCGTCGGCGGCGGCGGCGGCCACGACCCGCTCCCACCGCTTGATTTCGTCGTCGATGAGGGAGCGGCGGGAGGCCTCCTAAGCCTCCTCCATGCTGGCCCGGAGCTCGGGGTCCTCCTCCCCGGAGAAGTCCTCGCCGATGTCCTCGAGGAACCAGAGCTCCTTCTCCCGGCCGGGCGGTGCCGCGGGGTAGTCGTCCACGTTCACCTCCGGGAGGTGGACGTCTGGCCAGAACACCGGTGTGGCGTTGTTCCAGTGCCACTCGGCCTCCGCCGTCCGGATGTACCGGCGGAAGCGCTTGCCCTTGGGCGCGGCGCGGGGCGGCGGGCGTGCCGCCGGAGGTGGCGCGGGGACGCGCGGCGTCCCGCCGATGCGAACACCTCCAGGGCCGTAGCCGAAGGCCTCCGCCGGCGGGGGTGGGACGCGGCCGGCGCCTCCCGAGGAGCCTTCGTGGTCGTTCCTGGGGCGCTTGCCGGAGCCGCTCGAGAACCAGCGAGACATTGTTGCTAGGGTTGCTTTGTCTTGGGCGCGGCCGGGGTGGATGGGTTGTACGGGCGGCGGGGGCCCTTTAAAAAGGACCCGGGGGGCTGGCATGCCAACCGGCGGCCTGAACATGGCGGCGGTTGCAGGCGGCCATGAATGCGTGGCGGGAGCCGAGGCGTGGCGGCGGTTGCAGCTGTGGCACGCGCGCGTGGGGAAATGGGGGCGCGGGAAGCCGAGGCGGGGCGGGAAGACGAGGCGACAGTGGGCCCTTTGACCGCCCATGTGGTCTTAATTTAAGGGACCAGGCGAGCCAGCCACTAGGCCGCTGGCCAGTGGCCCCTTCGAACCGTTGACCGACCATAATAAAAGACGCGGGCCAGTGGGCCCTTTTGACCAAAAAATGTGGCCAGTGGGCTTAATAAAAGATGTGGGCCTGGACGCGGTTGGGGAAGGGGGAGGCCGGCTGGGGATTGGGAGATAGGAGCCCAAAAAACGAAACGAAAAAAAACCTGCCGCGGCAGGGGAAAATTGACGGCTATATTTTTTTTAAAAAAAGTATCCATCCCGGTCCCTTGAACGAACCGGGGCGAACTCCCTGGCCGACCCCTGGCCCAGGTTCGCCACGTGGCATATCCTTACCATCCCGGGTCCTGGCACAACCGGGACCAATGGGGGAGGGCCATTTGTCCCGGCTAGCCCATCCCGGTTGCACAACCGGGACAACTGGCCCTTACGACCCGGGACAAAAGGCCCTGTTTCCACTAGTGATAATTAGGGGAATGTAATCACCTCTGAAGAAACATTATGCTTATGTACATTACTGACCTTTAACAGCTCAATTTAAATGCAGGCTCTCACGACACCTTTTGGTTGCTAGTTTTCTAAAGAAACACTTCACGATGTACCTTATGTTCAGTTAGTAGTTATTATGTGTTTACAATAAGTTTATTTACAGATATGTCTTACCAACAGTGTTACCAAGGCCCGTTCATACAAGAAATATTGGTTTATTACTACCTCCTAAAATATGGGCCATCTTTCTTCAATACATTGTGATGACTTCTATTGGCTTAACACTTAGATTATCTGTCTTTGAACTGTGACACAGTGTTATGCAGCGTGGTTTTGCACTGTATATTCTTCAGAAGATGATCGAGGCTTGCTAAAAGCTGCAATTATGGAGTTTATGTGACTGGACCTAATGTTTATAGGCTGTAATCGTAGAAGCACTTTGTAAAGAAATTTGCCTTGGTTCCTGGTGTTTTGAAACAGTGCCGATCATCCTGTAATCAAACTATTGGTTGTTGTGCTGGTGTCTGATGTTTCACGATGGTGTTGGTTTGCTGTTGCTCTGTCTCTGTCTGAGATATTCTAAGAGAGGAGCGAGGAGAAAAAGAATTTGTTTGCAAGCTAACAACTTTATTACACTACAAAATTACACACTAGGGGTTAATATCCGTGCTACATATAAGAATAGCATGAACCAGAAAAATCTGTAGTATTTACTATAAGTCGAGCAGAGGACGACGTGGATGAGCAGCAGACACGGTGGCCATGGCCGTGGACGCGGCGGTCCTCCACTCCCACTTTGCACGACAGCGGGAGGAGAACTAGCTGGTGGCCGGAGCTCGACGGGCGCTGTTGGTTCGTGGCGGCCGGAGTTTGGCGGGAGGCGCTGGTTCGTGGTGGCTGGAGTTCGAAGGGCGGTGCTGGTTGGAGGTGGCGGGAGCTCGAAGGGCATGGTGGCCAGAGCTCGGACGGTCATTTGGGGAAATTTTGAGGATTTCACGATTTGCCAGCACAAGTGCACAACTCGTCATTGCTGGGCACAAATGCTAAAATATCCACAATTTCTTCTTGGGCCACGAACATTCGACGTTCTTGGGCCAAAGCCCGCTAACGGGAGGAGCTTAACTTGCAGTAGTACGAAACATACTACTGAGGATGTGACCACCAGTACGAAACAATTTCCAGCGATTTTAACCTTTGGATTAGAGGAAATAAACGGTTGTGGTTTATTTGGGGGTACCACAGAACAGCTCTAATAAAGAGAGGAAGATTTTTTCCGGTCCATCATGTATTTTACCGTTTTTCCCTCTCAAGAAATTACATATTACTCTCAGAATCCCACTGTGCCTCTTCGTTCCTATTACTTCTCCTGACAGAGCGGCTCGCCTTGGCCCTCTGCCCGAGTCTAGGCCACGTAGATACTGGACACCTTCCCTCCGAAGACCTCCGGCGGCACCACCGGCCCCGGTTTCCTCTGGTCACAGCTGTCCCACCGTTCCCCCTCCCTACCACTCTCGCCACGTATGTGGACAAGCACGGTGGCTGTCCACCGTTGACTCGTACAGGGCGCACTCGTCGGCCGTGGTGCCGCCTCTGGTGAGCCTGCGGAGTCTCCTCCCTGCCGTTGCGGGTTCCTGCTCCTCTACGCTCTCTCGTCTCCATGATCTGCGGTTCCCTATAGAGCTGCCACCGCCATGGCTCTGTACCTGCAAGCACTCGAGCTCTGCCTCTCGGCACCCCCAAACTGCATTCGTGCGCCGTCGTGCTGCCGGCAGCGATTAGTCGTGGCTCCGAGCACAAGTATTCTCTCCGGTGACAGACATGCCCCATTCCAGCGTTGAGGCTCTCGCGCTGCCCCTCTCGGGATGGTGGTTCCCAAGGATGGTCGTGTTTGCGGTCTCTCGCGAGGCCATGTCCATCTACGTGCGGCAGAGCTGGCGTCCAACAGTCGGCGCACAATAGGACATAACCCCCCCCCCCCTCCCCCCCTTACATTGTGAGGTGTGGCACGGTGCAGTTTCAGCGGGTCGGAGCAATTTGGCGACTCTCACCCAATTATAGAGCACTGCAGTAGACAACTAAGATCTAAAATTCAGATAATAAGCTCAAAATTTGCACTACTTGGGCTAAAACTGAAACAGGGTGGGCAAAATTAAACTTTAAAGCTAGGTACTTAGAAGATGAGGATAGAGAGGGATGGGGTGCTGTTCTGAGAAATTATATAGGTTCAATGATGCTCACCGCTTGGGGCAGTAGCGGCCTCCAAAGAATCAGATCTATCTTGCCTATTTACGCTGGTTTGGTTCATTTGGAAAATGACGTTTATCTCTGAAATAATTAGATCAGCGCCGCCCTACATGGCTACCCTGATTGAACATGAATAAAACGAATTTTCGATTATCTGACATATAAAAATTTAGTTTAAAAATATTAAGCAGGGCAGTGTATGAATATGATCTGTACAAAGTTAAAGTTTCCAACACACAATGCGCAAACACAAAAAATCTGTATAGAGTGGTTAACAAAGATTGATCAGCTTTGACAAGAGGTATTAGCACCCCAAGTACACAAACTTGTGAGGTAGGAGCAAATACATACATAAACTTGCAAAAGTGAATAATCTCATACATGAACTTGTCATGCGGGAGCAAATACATACACATTAGGCTTAATGATGACACCGAGGTTGCCATGCTGGATGAAATTTTGCGAAAAACCCCTCGAGAAGAACGCGTTGTCATGGAACAGTCACGCACCGTGGCAGCCTTCTCCCTTACTGCGGGCGCCCGCGCCGGCGCGGCCCAGCACAGAGACGACGATCTTCTTGTCCCTGTCCAGAGCGTCGAGGAGCCCCTCCACCGCCCGGTCTTTGGCGTCGATGTGCCCGATCTGCAGCCATGCGAGCATCTCCCGCACGTCCGCTGCGCTGCCGCGGGGGTCATTGTCGTTGTCGGGACGTCTATGGAAGTTCGGACAGCACGCCGGTCCGGACGAGCAATCCCGGGGGTTTACGTCCAGGCTGCCGGCCAGCGCGTCGATGGCGCTCTGCATCCACAGGGCAGCCTACGTCCAGGCTCACGGCGCTGACGATTGCGGTAAGGGAGAAGGCTGCCATGGTGCCTAGCTGTTTGTGACAACGCGTTCTTCTCGAGGGGTTTTTCGCAAAATTTCATCCAACAGGGTAGCCTACGTGTCATCATTAAGCCTAATTTGTATGTGTTTGCTCCAGCATGACAAGTTCATGTATGAGATTATTCACTTTTGTAAGTTTATGTATGTATTTGCTCCCACGTCGCAAGTTTATGTACCTGGGTGCTAATACCTCTATCCAGTATTCCAAGCAAAGAAAGAACGCATGCATTTTTTTTTCGCACCTTGGTGGATTTGCTGCTGCGTGAAGTCATTGGCTTGGAGATCGTGGCCTCATTCTCTGTATACACGTGACACACGCAATGGTGTCTCTGCCCACGCTGCGCTGTGCAGCAGAACCGAGGCACCACGTCGCCTGGCATCCGGCTCCTAGGCAGCGCTACTGGCCGCCGACATGCGCTTCTCGGTGGCGGCGCCTCCACGTACATGCCGGGTCAGCTTCTCTGACCGTTCGGCACGTGCGTCGGTCGCCGGATAGCACCGATCCATCTTCCACATCTTGTCGCCCGAGGAGAGAAAATTGATCTCCCGGGGGGCGGTGCGCGTTGCGGAAGTGGTGGAAGTCCTAGGATCGGCGCCGTGACCTCGTGGCTCTGATACCATGTGAAAATTATAGAACCCTAATTATTGTTGTTTGTTGAAATATAAATACACACCTAGCCACTTTCTATCTGTTCGGACTTTTGGTTTATATGGCTAGTGCAACAATTCTATATGGTATCGGAGCCACGAGGTCTCGAGTTCGAGAGCCTGCTCACGCAGTATTAAAACCAAAAGAAAAAAGATTCTGTGACCCGCACCAATCCCACGCTAAGGACTAAAATATTCTAGACGTGAGGGGGAGTGTTGAAATATAAATACACACCTAGCCCCTTTCCATCAGTTCGGACTTTTGGTTTATATGGCTAGTGCAACAATTCTATAGATGGTAGTGCGGTGATTTGCTCCCTGTGTTGCTCTGAATGTTTGACATAAGAGATTTTTTACGGTGATCATCTTCACGGCTAGTCAAAATATTTATGTACCAAACCAAATGTGTTTTGTTATTCACGGATCATTTGTATTGTCTGTTGAGGCTCTCTGAAATACTTGGCTAGTCTACTTAATCGGGATTTACTTTGCATTTGTTCTTCTTTTGTGTTTTTCTGCAGTATAATCCAATTTTATGCGGAGTAATTGGGCTATGTATTTAAATCTAAAGGTTACAATTTACTATTAAGTGGTAGGAGGCCAGCCGCAGCGATTCGGTAGAGAGTGAGGCAGTCCGGCTCGATTTGGGAACGGTGAGTTGGGGAATCGGGGAGAGAGAGTGAGAGGCTGCTACATAATTTTTGTAAATCACGTTGCACACCGGGGATATCTGCCTCACTCTCTCGTAATTTTGTCACCTTACACGTTGCACATGTACCAGTGGTAAAATAGAGAGCGAGGCTGCATGTTGCGTGGGAACGTGCAGTCCACACCGAAATATTTGTAAAAAAATTACCGTGCAACCATCCCCATCACGTAATTTGGGTACCGTCCCCACGTTTTTGGTACCGTCACCACGCAATTTTTGGTACTGTCCCCACGCTGTTGGTACCGTCCCCACAAATATCTTGGTTCCGTCCCCATATTTTTGGTACCGTCAGCTTCCGTCAGTCTGATTCCGTCTATTTTACCACCATTTGATCGAGCCGGATGGACGGTTTATAAAAATGCCAACCACCCTAAAACTTGTAATCTTGGTAATGTCGAACTAAATAAATGGATAATGCCTTTGTATGCATAATTTTTTGTGTTGTTGTTGCTCAAATGCTGCTCTTGTTTTGTTTGCGACAATTTGGGAGGAATTGGCCATTTTTATTCGGCAGTCTAAGCAAGTTTTATTGCTGGGGCCCTCCGCAATTAGGATACTCACTAATCCCTTAATTAGTTTGCCCAGCAGAGGGGCTTTCTTTGCTTGCCCCATGCTCACATCTAGTCACACATGCCAACATAAGCTGATTATAAATTGGTTTTGCGTCTAATGACTAGTCATTGCACTTGCTAAACATAATATCCGCCCAACGAGCAAGCTAACTGAAACCAAATTATTGCAATCCTATTCAAATTGTTGCAATCCTATTCAAATTGGAGAAATCCTAACCAACCTGCACCTAAACGTAGATGTTCATCTACAGAGTAGATTGACTCCAATGTGAGAACCAGGGGAAAGAGAAGGAGGGAGAGAGAGGGCAGAGAGGAGAGCACCTCCACAGGCAGCAGACGAGAGCACCTCCACGGGCAGCACACAAGAAGCACCTCCACACTTGGGCGACGGATGCTCCTCCACGCGCAGGCGCTCACTGGTGGAAAACAGGCCTTTAGTCCCGGTTCGCAAAGGCCATTATTCCTGATCGTGCAATGGGGACTAAATAGTCGCGCCACTTACGGACCGCGACTAAAGGCCCGTCCACGTGGGCGCCAGAAGTCCGTCGGGGCGGAGGACCTTTAGTCCCGGTTCTCGTGGTTAACCGGGTCTGAAGGCCTCCTCTGCAGGTTTAGGGTTTTAGCCCCCCTAAACCTGGTTTCTTTTTAATTTGTTTTTTTTTTTTGTGTTTTTTTTTAATTTTGATGAAGTTTCAGTACACATATATATTCTACGCTACTATATACATGCATATGAAATTTCAAACAAGAAGAATTCAATAGGAATATATAATATATCTTCAATCTCGGGTGACCATATACAACTTCGAGCAAGTTTCCATACACAATTACGATGGATGACCATACACAAGTTTGAACAAGTTTCAATCTAGGAGATGCATAAGGAAAAATCGTGCTAAGTCCTCTTGAATTGGTCGTCGTCGGAAGTATAGTGTTCTTCTTTAGGATTGATGACATGCCTAAGGAAAAATCCTGCTAATTCCCCTTGAATTGGTCGGAAGCGAGCTTCTGGACTAAGCTTCCTCCGCAAGTTATCCGTCGCCTTCCGCAAGCTATCCGACATCTTCTTCTCAGAGGTTTCTCTCCGTATGTTCTTACAAACATAGTATCCACATAGATTGGTCCCCGGTGGCTGCTTATCCACACGAACTAACTTTCTAAAATCTAGCTGATGTTTGAATTCACCGACAATTTCTCCTGAGAACCGTGTCCAAACTCTACAGTGCAAAGAAAATTAAATGAACAAGGGAGTTATTAGCTACTACATATTAGGAAATGAACAAAAGAGACCGATCAATATAGAGCGCAAATGATTGAAAATAATTACTTTTGCAGCATTTCTCTCATGTCGACCCAAAGCTTTGCATCTGAATCCATAGAGTCCATGATATAAACTGTGGAGGTGTGAAGTTCAATTTTTAGCAGCATCCAGTGGAACCTGCGGACACGTTACATGCACAGTCATGCATAACTTATCGATTAGACATACCATGCATGGAGTAAACAAAAGAGAATGGACACAAGGAAATAGAATATGACTTTTTAGTTGATGCTTTCTAAGAAACTTGTACAAGTCTTTCTCCACGTCTTCGGAGTGACGTTGTAACACATATCCATTAATGATATGTGGGTAAATGAACCCAACATCATGGATGTTTCTTATTTTGCATTCCCAAATCTTCAATCTGCATAATAGAGTACGCAACAATATAGTTAGGAAAATATATATATATATATAGTGCAGGAAATGAAGAACGAGATGAGGTAGAAATAAATCACTTACAGAACGTAGCAACTCAGGATAGATTTGTCGAGCTCGCGTAGATTGAACAGCTGGAACAATTCACTCATATGAACTGTTACAGTATACCGTTGGTTGTGATGCTGCTCTGTAACATCCACATAAACATATTCTTTGGCGGCCATGATATGAAATTATTGTACCAACCTAGCAGATTTTGCATTTGTGGTGGTAGACTCTTTTCCTGCGTAGGCTCGACGAGAGGCCCATTCATACCTCACCTACTGGCGCATCGTCAAGGCCTAACGAGGCACGAAGAGTCAAACCCATCTCGGACGCATTTTTCATGGCACTCGCTACAGTTAATCCAATTTCTGCCGCAACTGCTATGACCTGGGGGTCCTGTTCCGGACCGGCTTTCACTATGAGCGGGGGGATCGATGGTTTATTCTGCATCCCGAACTGGTCAACTTGTTTCCCGCTTTTTTTCCTTTCTTCTTTCTCCTCCTTCAATATTTCTGCTTCCCTACGAAGTTCACTTCCATAGTCGTCAGGCATATTCAGCTCGGCTTAGGACGGTGTCGTCAAAAAACTCGTAGCCCACTTCTTTACCTTCGGAGGGTATACTTCCTTGGGCTTAGGATCGGCCTTCCATTTCTCATAATCAGCATTCGCGGCCAATTTGGTTTCAGCTTCACTAAGTTCCCAAGGCCTTGGGGGGATAGGCTTCAGTGGTGGCTCCGGTCCCGTGTGGTCTTAGGTACATAAGTCTCCGAGTTAATAGTCCAAGAGCGGGTTTCCTTGTTGTTCGCCTGCTTCTGCTTCTTCGCCGGAGGAGGAATGGGGGGCGACGGCTGCTTACCCGCCGGAGGAGGATTGGGGGGCGGCGGCTGCTTACCCGCCAGAGGAGGATTGGGGGGCGACGCCTTCTTACCCGCCGGAGATTGTGGATCGGGGGACGGCGTCGAATGGCGTGAAGGAGGTGTAGGTGAACCACCACCACCATCGAAGGGTGGTGGACTTGTTAGCCTTGGCGCGTCGCCTCGAAACACTCTGTACTTCTTTTTCCATAGAATGAACTGGCGCTTGACATCTCCAAGTCTTCTCTCCCCTTCGGGTGTAGCTATGTCAATCTCCAGGTCCTCAAACACTTGGACTATGTCTTCCACCGTGACACAAGCATAGCCATATGGAATGGGGTTGTTATGGTGGAGTGCTCCAGGTGTACAGGGTAAAGCACTGCCGGTAGCTACCTTCGTGGAAATGTTCCCCCCGGGATAATGCATATCACATTCTTTCATCTCCTTTACATCATCCACGGGGTAGTGAGGCTCCGGTGCACGAATCTCGATCATCGGTGCATTAGCACCTGCAGGCGGGGCCTCCGTGGAAGCCACGCTGCTTCTCCGCTGATGCTGGCTTCCGAGATCCGCTTCATGATCTTCATGCGGCCCTGCAGGCGCCGATCTTTCTTTCACAAGTCCATGCACGTTCTGATTCAACTCACTAAGTTCCGATGCAACCTTCGCCAAAAGATCTGCATCCTGTTCCATCTTTCTCTTACGGCTTCTGTAACAGTACGGGTCATTTTCCTAGGAAAACCCTACTTTCCACGGCATTCTGCCTTTGCCTCGTACATGTCCTCCGTGTTCAGCATTCCCGAGGGCTATTTTCAGTGCGTCTTTCTCTCTGTTGAACGTGATCAAGCCCTGTTGAGATTGGGTCATTGCGTCAATAAGGGCTTTTATGGGAGCAAACGTTTGCTGCCGATGAACACACGCCCCTGTCTCCGGGTCTAGCGATCCCCCATGCCCGTACCACCACATTTTGGCTCTTTCGTCCCATCCCTCTGTACCTAGAGGGATTCCTCGCGCCCTCAAGCCGTCCTCCATCTTCTGCCACTTAGGCGCCGAAAGGCGGTATCCTCCTGGCCCCATAACATGATGGTACTGTTTCTTATCCGCATTAGCCTTATTTTTTCGATATTTCCTTGAAATGCTCCGATTTCTTTTGCCTCACAAATTCTGGCCAATCATCTTCCAGTTTCTCATTTTGTCCAGTGAAAATCGGAGTCTTTCCCTTGTTGACATATTCACGGGTTAAATTTTTATTCAAGTGCTGGAATGCTTCGGCCATCTTCTGAAGAGCGAACTCTTTGACTAGCCTCCTCCTCTCACGTCCATCCGGAACCTCGTTATCGAATTCATCGACTTTGTTGTATTCCGGAGGTAGAATGAAATGTACCATAAGCTTTCTCCAGCAATCCTTTTTCGTTCTCTTGTCGACAAAACTAAAACCAAGACGTGACTTCTTTGGCTCCTTCCATTCCTGGATGGTGATCGGGACTTTGTCTCTAACAATGAATCTGCATTGGTTGATATAATTTGTGGTGTGTTGTAGGGGCTTGCCGGTTTCAACTACTAATTCGATGGTATATGTTTCTCCTTGTTTCATCGCCGTGGAATTGCCACGCTTTGTCGTAGTCGATCCGGCTGAGGGCTAAAATAAGAAAGAGAATCGCGCGCGTTAATGCATATGTATTCACATTTCAGTAAGTTTGTATCACGAGATGCTCAATGTATATATATATACCTCGCCGGAGGTGGTCGGTCTTTGCAATTTGAGATCGTCGTTTGTCGACGGTTGACCTTCGTCGACAATGTCCGTTCCTTCACCTTCTTGATCATCAAGGTTCAGAAAAGAAGAGACTACATCCTCTTCTTGCTCATCTTCTGGGCCCGGCACATAAGGGATCTCGTTGTTTATGATGCCCATTATATAACCTTCAGCCTCCTGATCCGTAAGCGGTAAGGCTCTATTGTCCGCCATATGTCACTCCTGCAGACATGCATGTAGTAAAAATTAATTAACTATAAAGGAGACTTAGCAAATATTGTCGTAGAAGGCTGGATCACCCTCCGGGTCTCGGTCTACCGATAAAGAACAACACATAAAAGAAGGAAAGCATTCAATACATGGTAACCGTGCAATGCGCAATATGTATGCATGATAAAACAATGCAAAGGATGTAAGCCCTAGGAGGGAAACCAGATTGCTAGGGTTTTAGGTGGAAGAACGATGACCACCGGAGGGGGAAAACCATACTTTAGAGGTGTGTCCAAGATTAGTTGCTCAGATGACTTGGAGAACCCCATAGCTAGGTTGCATTTGCTTTCCTGGTCATTTTGGTATATTGCACTTAATATTCTGAATTTATTGAATTAAAACTTATTTTCATTATTTTAATGAATTTAATTCAAATTGTTTTGATTTTTTCTTGGACTTAGAAAAAAACGAGTGCTGAAAAAAAACAAAACTGCCAGCAGCCCAGCCCAACTGCCACCGCCCTGTCTAAAAGAAAACGATAGCAGCCCACGCCCCTTTCTCTCTGCCAGGTGGAACCCACCGGTGACACAAGCGTGACGTCACCCTTCCTGTGTCGCTGACGGGTGGTTGCCGTCGTCCTCACCGGCGCGCGGTGGTCGCCGTCCTCACCGGAGAGGGTTCATTCGTGGTCCGTTCGTGTTCGTACGTGGTCCCGTTAGACGGCGGCGAGAGACCCGCGGGGGAACCTACCGGAGACGGCCGGCGGCGCGGGGCGGGGGCGGAGCAGGGCGGGCGCGGTGGAGAGAAGGACGCGGGCGATGGCGGCGACGGCGACGGCGACGATGCGGTCCTCTATTAGAGTCTCTGCGCGGGCGACGGCGATGGCGGAATCGGCGACGCGCAAGGCAGAATCGGCGCGAGGAAGACGAGCAGTGCGGAGATGTGGTTGGTCCTTAGAAAAATTTCGGGGCAGAGAATATATAGGGACAGCCTTTGGTCCCGGTTGGGGACACCAACCGCGACTAAAGGTCCCCTTCGGGTACCCTCCGCGAGTCTTTAGTCGCGGTTGGTGTAACCGGGACTAAAGGGGTACCTTTAGTCGCGGTTGGTGTCACGAACCGCGACTAAAGGTTTTTTCGCGACGTTTCCGTTCCCGCGCGGAAAGAGCCTTTAGTCGCGGTTCGTGACACGAAACGCGACTAAAGGTGCTTTTTCAAATACTTTTCTTTTAAAAATCTTAAAAATACAAATAATATATCAGAAAATTCAGAAAAATAAAACTACTTCATTTTAAAATCTTAAAAATACAAATTATATATCAAAAAATTCAAAAAATAAAACTAATTCATTTTAAAATCTTAAAAGTACAAATAATATATCAAAAAATTTAGAAAAATAAAAATAATTTATTTTAAAATCTTAAAAATACAAATAATATATCAAAAAATTCAGAAAAATAACACTAATTCATTTTAAAATCTTAAAAATACAAATAATATATCAAAAAATTCAGAATAATAAAACTATTTCATTTTAAAATCTAAAAAATACAAATAATATATCAGAAAATTCAGAAAAATAAAACTACTTCATTTCTTACCACCTCCTATCTTCTCGCCTCCTGTCTCCGGTTCGGGTTAATTTCGTTGGGAAACGGATCGTCCCTGTAGTCCCGGCATGTTTTACCAACCTTAGGGTTTCGTTCCGACCAATCAGAAAGATTCACATGCATCTTGGATATATATATAGATAAAAAAGGCAGTACATAATGGCAAGAGTGGATCTAAACCTAAACGGAGAGCATAGATGATCTACATAATGGCAAGACTGTGGATCTGATATCTGCTAGTCATACTCCTGCCTAGGCCTATAGTACTCCGACTCGTAGTCGTCGTAGTCGCCGCCGTCGTCGTCACTATCGTCGGACGGTGCTCTGCACTCCTTCGGAGGGTCACGACTCCAGGACTGGGCGTGAGGGTAGCGCAGGCGGGGGTTATCGCAAGCCCTGATGTAGTTCATGACGCTCTGAAGAGTCCGTCTGCCGCCCCACCACAGCCGACGACCGGCCTCGTTGGAGTTTGAAGGAGGCGGGCTGTTCTCCTCGTACCTGGCGAGCGCACTCTCACACCGATTAATGAAGAAGGCGTCCCAAGTCGGGCGTGAGCTCGTGGTAGTAGTGGTTCGTGATGGCCGCCCGACGCGCCACACCTTGAGGAAGAGGAGGTACCGGCACTCCTCCAGCGCTCAGCATCCAACCGGCGGGAACGCTGTAGCCGGGCGGGCAGGGGTAGTTTGAGGCGGAAAGTGCCTCCGCCTGGATGAATGTTAGAGTGGGTACGGGAGAAGCGATGAGAGAGTGGTGAGTTTGTATGTGTTTTTATGCCAATGGTGTGGCAATGCATACATATATATAGCGAGAAGAAAACATATATCCCTTTAGTCCCGGCCCGTTTTACCAACCGGGACTAAATGGTACGGGTTTCGTTGGGAAACGGATCATCCCTTTAGTCCCGGTTGGGGACACCAACCGGGACTAAATGGGTTAGGGTTTCGTTTGGACCAATCAGATAGAATCACACGGATCGTGTGTTTCTTTCAAGCGCTTTTGAGTCGTTGGATCCGGGGTGTGTTTCTTTCGAGCTATTGTGAGCCGTTCGATCAGGGCTACGGTGTGTTTCTTTCGAGCTGTTGTGAGCCGTTGGATGAGGGTGTTTCTTAACCGTTGGATCAAAACCCTAGCACAACACTTTGTGAGCCAGAGGACCCTATATATAGCCCACCTTCATACACCGGTCAGTTCATCGAGCAAATACAAAACATCCGGATTCGCCATCATACGTCCTACCATGCATTTGGTATGCATATATGCACCCAGTAGACACGGTGGGGCTGTATGATGCGATACCGATTGTTTTGTTCTACACCCCACTTTAAGGTTTGATACATCATATATTCAGTTCATCGAGCAAATACAAAACATCCGGATTCTCCATCATACGTCATTCCGTGTATTTGGTATGCATATATGCACCCAGTAGCCACGGTAGGGCTGTATGATGGCGATACCGATTGTTTTATTCTACACCCCCCTTTAAGGTTTGATACATCATATATTCAGTTCATCGAGCAAATACAAAACATCCGGATTCGCCATCATACGTCTTGTCGATCATTTGGTATGCATATATGCACCAGTAGCCACGGTAGGGCTGTATGATGGCGATATCGATTGTTTTGTTCTACACCCCCTTTAAGGTTTTCCCCAAAACACATCAGAGATAATATAATTCACATGATCCATTCAACAAAGTTTGGTACAATAAATTATTACACATCAATTCTTCCTTGTGTCCCCGCTTTCTTACGATTTTGCCGTATCCATGGAGCATCCTCATCATTTAACTTAATGCTTGGGTCAGTGTTCACTTTGAAGGGCGGAATTTCACCAAACATATTATAATCTTCTGACATGTCTGTCTTGTACTCCACTCCCACGATGTTTCTTTTCCCTGAAAGAACAATGTGGTGCTTTGGATCATCGCATTATGTACTGATCGTTTTCTTATCTTTCTGTTTCCTCGGTTTGCTACTCATGTCCTTCAAATAGAAAACCCGAGCGACATCTTTGGCTAGGACGAATGGTTCGTCAAGGTAACCAAGATTGTTGAAATCCACCATTGTCATTCCATAATTCTCGTCCACCTTTACCCCACCTCCTGTTAGCTTGAACCATTTGCACCGGAACAAAGGGACCTTAAAGGAGGGTCCATAGTCAAGTTCCCATATCTCCTCTATGTAACCATAATATGTGACCTTTTGCCCAATCTCGGTTGCTGCATCAAAGCGGACACCACTGTTTTGGTTGGTGCTCTTTTTATCTTGGGAGATCGTGTAAAATGTATTCCCATTAAACTCGTACCCTTGGAAAGTCGTTATAGTCGAAGATGGTGTCTTCGCCAACATGTACATATGCTCTCCAACATCATTGTCATTCATTAAATGTTTTTGCAACAAACTGCCGAAAGTCCCCATGTGGGACTTTCTAATCCAGGATTCAGGCTTCCCCGGGTTGTCCGAGCGTAAAATATTCTTGTGTTGCTCCAAGTACGGAGCCACCAAGCTCGAATTTTGCAGAACTGTGTGGTGTGCTTCAGTCATAGAATGACCGTCCATACATATCGTTGATTTCGTTCCGATCGTGCCTTTTCCACTTAGTCTCCCCTCGTGCAGCGATTGAGGAATACCAATCGGCTTAAGGTCAGGAACATAGTCAATACAGAACTCAATTACCTCCTCATTTCCATAGCCCTTTACGATGCTTCCTTCTGGCCTAGCACGGTTACGAACATATTTCTTTAGTACTCCCATGAACCTCTCAAAGGGGAACATATTGTGTAGAAATACAGGATCGAGAATGGAAATCTCTTCGACTAGGTGGAGCAGGAGGTGCGTCATAATATTGAAGAAGGATGGTGGGAACACCAACTCGAAACTGACAAGACATTGGACCACATCGTTCTGTAACCGTGGTAGATCTTCTGGACTGATGGCTACTCGAACATTTTCCGGTAGAAGCCCCCTCAAAGCAACCGGAAGCAATTGCGTCATAATCACGTGGCAGTCGTGAGACTTCAGGTTTTGGAACTTTTTGTCCGCCATGTTTATTATTCCCTTTATATTCGACGAGAAGCCAGACGGGACCTTCATACTGCTCAGGCATTCAAAAAAATGACCTTCTCTTCATTGGTAAGAGCGTAGCTGGCACGACCTTGAAACCATTCCGGATGCCGATCATCTGGGTCTTTCAAAAGTTGCTGGTCCTGCCGTGCTTCCTTTGCATCATTTGTCTTCCCATACACGCCCAAGAAGCTTAGCAGGTTCACGCAAATATTCTTCGTAACATGCATCACGTCGATTGTAGAGCAGACATCTAGGAATTTCCAATACTGTAGCTCCCAAAATATTGATTTCTTCTTCCACATGGGTGCGTGCCCGTCAACTCCCAACGGAACTGATTGTCCGCCAGGACCCTTTCCAAAGATGACGTTCAAATCCTTGACCATATCAAATATCTTAGCACCAGTACGTTCCGCAGGCTTCGGCCGGTGATCTGCCTTGCCGTTGAAATGCTTGCCTTTCTTTCTTATGTTATGATTTCGGGGAAGAAATCGACGATGACCCAGGTACACGTTCTTCCTACAATTATCCAAATATACACTTTCAGTCTCATGTAAGAAGTGCGTGCATGCTTTGTATCCCTTATTTGTCTGTCCCGAAAGGTTACTGAGAGGAGGCCAATCGTTGATGGTTACAAAAAGCAACGCTCGTAGGTCAAATTCCTCTTCTTTGTGCTCATCCCACACACGTACACCAGGTCTGCCCCACTACTGTAAAAGTTCATCAACTAATGGCCTTAGGTACACATCGATGCTGTTGCCGGGTTGCTTCGGACCTTGGATGAGCACTGGCATCGTAATGAACTTCCGCTTCATGCACAACCAAGGAGGAAGGTTGTAGATGCATAGAGTCACGGGCCAGGTGCTATGGCTGGAGCTCTGCTCGCCAAAAGGATTCATGCCATGAGTACTTAGACCAAATCTTATGTTCCTTGCGTCAGCTGCAAAATCTTTGAACTCTCTGTCGATTTTCTCCATTGCGTTCCATCAGCGGGGTGTCTCAACTCCCTGTCGGACTTACGGTCCTCTTTGTATCATCGCAACAACTTGGCATGCTCTTTGTTCATGAACAGACGTTTCAACCGTGGTATTATAGGATCATACCACATCACCTTGGCGGGAACCCTCTTCCTGGGTTTCTCGCCCTCAACATCGTCACCAGGGTCATCGCCTCTGATCTTATAACGCAAAGAAGTGCATACAAGGCATTCATTCAAATTCTCGTATTCACCGTGGTAGAGGATGCAGTCGTTAATGCATGCATGTATCTTCAGAACCTCTAAACCTAGAGGGCAGGCAACCTTCTTTGCTTCATACATACTGGCGGGCAACTCTTTATTCTTCGGAAACATATTATTCAACATTTTCAGCAAATTTTCAAATGATGAGTCAGCTACACCTTCCCGTGCCTTCCATTTCAGCAAATCCAGTGTGCAGCCCAGCGTTTTCAGACTATTGTCGCATCCTTGGTACAGTGAGTTCGTGTGATCCTCTAACATGCGATCCAAATTCTCCCTCTCCTTGTCATTTTCGCAGCGTCTCCGTCCATCAGTAATGGTCCGACCAAGATCATCAGCGGGCTCATCATGTGCCTCTTCTTCATCTTCACCAAACCCTTCCCCACCTTCAGCATCATCCTCCATAAAAGTATCACCGAAAGACTCATGATAGTTGACATCGATATCATCCTCTTCTTCTTCTTCTTCTTCTTCTTCTTCTTCCATTCTAACCCCTCTTTCTCCATGCTTGGTCCAACAATTATAGCTTGGCATGAAACCGTGCCGAAGCAGGTGCATGTGAACGACTCTTGAGGAGGAGTAACCCTTCTGATTCTTACATTCAGCACATGGACAGATAATAAAACCTCGGTGCTTGTTCGCATTTGCCACTACGAGGAAATCTTTCAAACCCGTAGTGAACTCGCCGGAGAGTCGGTTACCGTACATCCATTGCCGATTTATCTGCATTATTATTATATAAAGTATATAATTAACCATCATGCATGTGTTAAACTAACTAGCTAGAAATAATACGAATCATGAAAGGTTCAAGTTGCTAACCGCGATCGCAGAGGAAAAATAAATGACAAAGCTCAAGTGTGGCTCGGCACTTCATATCATGTGTGTTTCATGCTCTCGGGCATTTCATCGAACACCTTATGTGCATAGGAGGAACCAAAAGCAAACCCACCACCCCCTTGTGAATATTGTGAGTAGAAGTGATACCAAATGTGGCTAAGTGCAGCGAGCTGAGTCCTATATAGGGATGGTCTTTTAGTCCCGGTTGGCCTGGACAACCGCGACAAAATGCCTTCGTGCCAGCCTGAGGACCTTTTAGTCCCGGTTGGCCAGGCCAACCGCGACTAAAGCCCCTCCCGTCCGCCAGCTGTGGACCAAGCGCGCTGGGCCTAGACAGTTGGTCGCGGGTCTCCTCCCGAACCGCGACTAAAGACCCCTTTGGTCACGGTTCATTATTTTGGGGACTAATGGGGGCGTATGGAAGGCCTATTTTCTACCAGTGGCTGCTCCTTCTCCACGTACACGGGCTCTGCTCCTCCTCCACACGGGCGCTGCTCCTCCTCCACGCGAGCTAGCTAGGGTTCGTCGCGCTAGGAAGAACGAGATCAAGGGCTAGGGTTCGTTGTGAGAGGGGAAGAACACGAGATCTTGAGGCGGTCGATTTTTCTCTAAGTTTGGAAGACAACGCGCGCGGGCCAATATTTCTATGGCTCAGACGCACATTCTATGGCGCATCCCGGCAGCCGTGCGCCACAGAACAATGTGGCGAATTATGTGGTGAGGCCATATGTCATACGCTCAAAGATAATTCTATGGCGCATCCCGCAGGTGGTGCGCCATAGAATTGTGTGGATAGATACACTAAAAAAAGAATTGTTGTACTGTGACAAATGTGTGTTACTAGTCCAGTGGTTTGCTGTGAGTAAATAATTAGCACCCAGGTTCAAATCTTGATATTGCCCCACATTTTTAAATATTTTATTTAATTATAATTAAAGAAAGAAAATAGTAAATTACAATTAAAAAAAATAAAACACACATTTAATAGTAGAATTTTTTGTGTATAACATCTCTTCGCAATCTTGTCTGACACACACATATGTTTGTCTTACATACACATGCGCATATATACATAATAAAGTCTTTTTCGTCTCGGTTCCGATCTAGCTTAGCGTCTCTTGCCCTTTTTGTTGCCGACTGAATACTTTATGCCGGCCACCTTGAGATTTCTTCGCGTGAACGGACAACCGTGGGTAGGTAGGGATGTCTTCCTTCTTACTTTACGAGTAGTAGGCATGTCAAAGTGCTTGTCGAACTCCTCCTTGATCTTCGGATCACTGTTCTTGTCCAAGTCTTCCTCCTTGGCGCCTCCTTCCATTCTGATGATGCTCCTCTTGTCCCTCCTCACGACAACACGGCTAGGCCTTGACGGGTCGGTGATGAAGAAGCATTGATCAACTTGGCTAGCGAGTACCCATGGCTCATTTTTCACGGATGCGTTCTTCGATTTGGCATCGGGCATAACCATGGTGGTGAAATACCGTCTTTCTTTCTTGACATTCTTGGTCCATCTCACACGGAACATTGGCACCACCGTCTCTCCGCAGTAGTCGAGCTTGCACATCTCCTCGATCTTTCCGAAGTATCTTTCCTTGGCATTAGTCTCGTCATCGCCGTATGATAGCATAGTTACTCCTGAGTTTTGATTTTCGCTACTCATCTCCTTGTCCTCAGTTGAGAATCTGTAACCGGAGATGTCGTACCCCTGATAGGTCCTTACGTTCTGCCCGGGGCCTGTGATAAGGTGTATATGAGTTTTTCATCTTCCGTAGAAGGCATTTTTCTCCGTGCTTCAATCAGTTGACTTTGCTTGAACCAACGCGTGAAGCTGGAGTTGTGCTCTTTGGTTACGTCTCCCATCTTCCTCGGCCCGCCCATTTCGATTTAATTCTGGTTGATTAACCTTTTGTGCTCTTCCACGAAAGGCTCGATCAATTTTAAGTGTTTTAGCGCGACCCGGTGAGCCTTTTGAAATTCGTCGCGTCGTTTCTGAATGCCGACATGGCCGTCGTGGCAGCCCTCGCGGTGGCTGACTCCGGTGAGCCTGCCGAGGCGCGTCCTGGTGGACAGACCGACATCCTGGTCATCCTTGGTGCTTAGGTAATTGTTGCAGAAGGAGATGCGCTCGTTGGTTAGAAATCCTTTGGACATGCTTGCGTCTGGATGGGCCCTGTTGCGAACGTATCCTTTCAGGACACCATTCTGCCTTTCCATCGACATCATGTAGTGCAGGAACGTCGGGCCGAGATGATTGATGTCATCAACAACATGGAGAAGGAGATGGACGCATATATCACAGAATGCCGGCGGGAAGTAAATCTCGGGCTCACATAGTATCACCACAATCTCATCCTGTAGCATCTTGATCTGCCTCACGCTGATCGAATTCCGGGTGATAACGTCGAAAAAGTTGCAAAGGCCAAACAACGTATCACAGACGTACTCGTCCATTATCCCTCGGATCGCAACGGGAAGTATCTGCGTCATGAGCACTTGACAATCGTGAGAATTCATCCCGCTGAACCTCTTCTTCGCTAAGTCCACATATCTGCTTATACTCCCTGAGTATCCGTGAGGAACTTTGACTTCTAGGAGGCACCTGAAAAACTGCTCAAGCTCCGGCGGACTCAATGTGAAGCAGGCAGCGGGAAGCACCACCGTGTTCTTCTTAGACTTTTTGCGGGGACGTTGAGTCCCTTCCATCTTATCCTCATCATCATCATCATCATCATCATCATCATCATCATCACTATCGGCGGGGAACTGAAGATTCTTCCTAATGCCAAAATGTTTCAGATCGTATCTTGCTTTCGGCCCATCCTTGGACTTTTCCGAATTGCAAATACTGCCAAGAAGACTCTCCGTAACTTTCTTCATAATCTGCATGACATCGAGGCTATGGGGCGTGTGGAGGACCGGCCAGTACTCCAAGTCGTGGAAAACACACCTCGCTTTCCATACACCCAACATCGGCTCTGGCTTGGGTCGCTTCTTTCCCGGCGAAGGGAACTCATCCCAATTTTTCAGAAGCTCGTCGATTTCTGCGCCGCTCCTCGTGCGCGGGGCTCCATCGGGCTCGTCTTTAACATTGAAAAACTAACCGTGTTTTCTCCATGGGTGATCCAGGCGAAGCCACCTTCGAGCCTCTGGCCTTTGGGTACACGGTTTTCGAAGACCCAGAATCCCTTGGTAGATGGAGATGGGGGGTCCCGTCCATGCACTTCACGTAGCCGCAGAATCTTTGGCCGACCTGGGTAGATACATACGTGTAACCAGGATAGTCTGTGACCGTCGTGAGTAACGCGGATCTCATATCGAAATAATCTCTAGTGTAGGCGTCCCACGTACGGGGTGGCGTCTTCCACAACATGTCTAACTCGTTTTTCAGCAGTCCGAGATACAAATGCATGTCGACACCTGGTTGTTTCGGCCCCTGGATGAGAATACTCAAGTGTATATACTTTTGCTTGGTGCACAACCACGGGGGGGTAGGTTGTAAGGCCATACAAATAGGGGCGAGCTACTATGCGTGCTAATCTGGTTGCCGAACGGATTGAGTCTATCAGTGCTGATACCCAGCGTGACGTTCCTCGCGTCGCCCACAAAACTCGGGTAAGCTATATCCAATGCTTCCCACTAGGCAGCGTCTGCAGGATGTGTCATGATATAGCCCTTCTATGGATCTTCTTTCGGCTTCTCCCTTTCCGCGTGCCATTGCATTAGCTTTGCTTCCTTAGGGTCCATGTATTACCGCTGAAGACAGGGAGTGATAGGAAAGTACCATACCACTTTTCGAGGAACTTTCTTGTTGTTGGTTCCACTCTTGTATTGTCCATGGCCGCACTTCGGACATGTAGTTCTGTCCTTGTACTCCCCCCGATAAATTACACAATCATTGATGCAAGCGTGGATTTTTTCCCGAGGTAGATCAAGAGGGCACACGAATTTCTTGGCCTCGTTGATACTACTTGGCAATGTGTTCCCCCCGGGAAGGCTATCATGCCAGAATTTCATGTTCTTGTTGAAGCTCGAGTCGGTCCATTTGTTTTGCTTCTTCATCTTCAAAGCGGCAAGCGTTACATGCAAGAGCGTATCCTCGGGGCAGCACCCAGGAAACAACGGAGCCACCCCATCTATCTCCATTTGCGCCAGCTTGGCTTTCTCCCTACCTGCAGCTATGTCGTTGCTCGTCTCTTTGAGCAGCAGATCCTGAACATGAGAGTCCCGCAAGGACGAAATTAGCGGGGTCTCCATGTTCACGCCTTCATCGTCATGTTGATCTTCTCCGCCGACATATCCTTGTTCATGATGATCTTCTCCGCCGTCATTTCCTTCGTCACCTCGCTCGTCCTTGTCTTCATGCACACCTTTTGCTGCCGGTGCCACGTGTTTGTGGTCGTCAATGAAACCGCGTCTGAGAAGGTGCTCCTCCAATTGTCCGGAATCAGGGTCAATCCAGCGCACGAGTTTGCATGATCGACACAGACATCTTATCTGCCGCCTGTTGCACCGAATCATGTCCACCTTCGCGTCTTTCTTGTAAGTAGCAATTCGAGGAGAGCTCATTTCTAGTACCATGGTTGCCTTCACACACATAGAGAGCAGAAAATTAGAACCACAACATGCATAGCCGTCGGAAAAATTCGGCATGACCTCTCCTATAAGTAGGACATATGGGGTAGTGCAAAAGTTTGCCGAAATGGAAGTGAATCAACATTTCGGAAAACATCCATGCACCATGGGCGCCCGCGCGCGACAATTGTTCCACCTGCATGACAAGCACCCATACACATTGATGGCCACACAAGACATGCATATGCACCTCCAACTATAATCACCCAGTAGATTCGATACCGAGACGCGAAAAGAGCGAGGAGGGAGTGACCAGAGTATAGATGGAGGATAGGGCTTCCCCTCAACAACAAGAAACCTCACCAACAATTATATATCAAACAAATTAGGTTCACCTACCTAAAATGGAGTATTAAATGTGTGAAATGGGAGGGGAGAGAAGTGGGGTCGAGTTAGCAAGACACTTGGGAATGAAATGAGGGAGGGGGAGAGAGAGGGGGGCTGCCATCTTTATGTGCACAGTGCACTTATTTTGTGGTGCACCCGCAGTATATTCTGTGGCGCACTGCTGGGCCGCGCCACAGAAAATCCATATTCTGTGGCGCACAAAGACTCGTGCGCCACAGAAAAGCGCCATAGAAAGTGGCTATTCTGTGGTGCACCCCTTTCCCTGCGCCATAAAAACAGTTTTTATGACAGCCTGTCCAATGATTGGTGCGGGCCCCACAGACAATTTGTGGCGCACAGGGGAACCATGCGCCACATAATTTTTGTTTTCTGTGGCGTACCACAGGCCGTGCACCACAAAATTTTATTTCTATGGCGCATGGCTGCCCGGTGCGCCACAGAACCTCATCCATAGAAAGACACTTCCCTACTAGCTAGTGTTAAAGTCTAGCAAAACATAAGATTTTATTGTTAGAGTAACAATAGTACTGAACCAACCCAAGTATATGATCTTGCTAAAAGAGACTAAACAATTATAATGTATTTACCAAAGTATATATAAAGTTGTCATTGAATATAACTCCTATACTATGAGAATATGTAACATAGGATCATAACATTGACGTCTAGGTATAATGTAGAGCGTGTAAAGGAACTGATATTATTCAAGACTAGTACTTAAATCCTATAGATGATAGATACATGCTCTGGGACCACTCAATATCATCGATGTCAACCATTCGTCTGGCCAGACATAGTGTGATTTATCACAAGGAAATCGGGGATATGGATGAGAAAAGAGGACGGTATCGGCAACGAGTTTTGTATGTGTTATTGTCAAAGAGTTTTATTAGGCTAGAGCACATAGTCTCACCTCGTGATATCGGTAGTATCGTGAAGTTAATAGAATAAGTGCAATGCGTAACTTGTAAGGTTCACTCGATCTTCGTGAACACACATGAGACTTCATGGGCATCCATGGATGCGCTGCTGGTTATTGTTCGGTAAATTCCCGAACATGTCTATGTGTTATCAAGCCTTTATGGGTCACACGCTTAAGCCGTGCCAACCTTTAATTGAGATAATAAAGATGTTGTTGTTTGTTTTATGAATGTTAGATATCGATATGATGTGACAAAAACAAGTCCGGTATCAATCAGAGAGGTTTCTAGGAAAGTTATTATAAGTGAGAAATAATGTCATTGTTAGGTAAAATTTAATATGACAGAAAATGGAGAAATATGTTTCTAATATCAGTTGATACGGTTTCGAAAGATTTTCGGGAAAAAACCGAGAAGGTGGGAGGGGGAATGCCGGAGGTAGGCCGAATTGTCCCCATGGTCGCACTTCCATGTGGGGCCCAGGGCACAACAGTGCGCATTGACATCCACCTCTACAATTTCCATATTTTTTCTACGAGAGAAAAAGGAAAATCCAAATGAAAACGAAAAGTGAAGGAAGAGGTGGAGTTGGACTCCCTATAGAGTCCAATCCGATTGGGGCTAGGAGAGGGGGTGGGGCTACCCTTTGATGCGGCTAGCCCGTCCCTCCTAGTAGGAGTGACTCCTCTTACCCAAGGAATGTCTCCATTCCTTCCACTATATAAAGGAACCCAAGGCCTTGAGAGAAAACATATCAATGAGAACAATTGTCTCTCAAGCCTTTTTCTCTCTCTAGTAGAATTGAAGGGTCTAATTAGAGCTTCTAATTAAACCTCCTCCAATATGATTATAGCTTTGTCTAATTAGGGTTGTGAGGTGTCATCTCTCGATTATACCTAGATATAATTACTATTCTCTCTCATCTGTTGAGAAATCTTCAAAATTATATAGCTCTAATCACAGTTGATTAGAGCTACCAATTTGCAACTTTGAAAGGCTATCTCTCTTTGTCGATGCCGAGTCCTGGACAGCGGAGCGCTGGCGGGTTGATACAAGCGTACGCGTGAACACCATAAGAGGTATTACAAGTGGAATCCTTGATGATGGAAGCTTCATACTTTCCTTGCATCTAGGCCTAGTTGTTAGGATCTACGACTATTCATATCTCTTCTACGACTTCATCGATTCAGCTCCCATGTGAGTCGTGATTCCTGATCGATGAATATATTGGCCTGCATTGTCATCTGCATAGTGATCTTGGCGGTTACATAGGGAATTTTTCTAAAATTCTACAACATACACCGGTAGTGGTATCAGAGCATGCTATGCATATATACGATTTGATCTAGAGTACAATTTTGTGCGGGTATTGCATAAGTTTGTGCAAATATATTAGAAATTTCTCTAATATTCAGCTTATCTTTGTTCATTACGAATTATTAATTGCATGTGATGTTTATCCTTTGTTGTTTGCACCTTGATTGTGTAGTAGTTGTTTATTAGCATGATTCCTCACTTTAAATTGTAAGGTTTTCCTGTTCTACCATTTTGTAGCAACCGTCATAACTGAGTTGGGTTCACATTCATAACTTCTATCCAAGGGTCAACGTGTTCTTATTGTCTGCAGGAGGGTATGGTTTGATGATTTGTATCCAAGGATCATTCAGTACACGGGGTGTCAAATGGTTGTCTTGACGTTCAGGAATAACTAGTTATGAGCTCAAAACACATATATAGAAATATGAGCAAGAATCACATGCACTGGTTGACATAGTTTCCTACCCTTTAGGTTGAGAGGATCCATCCTTCTTGTAAAAAATATTTGGGATCTCATTTCGCTGAAAGTTGATTATGAGAAATATCAGTTTCTTTTTTTTTTGCGGGGAGATATATGAGTTTCTGTGGGAGCATATCTTAATTACAGTTTTATTGAAGTAAGTAGTGCAAAATTAATTTTTAATTGAAGAATCTATATAAACTTGTTTTATTGAAGAGATGGATCATGTTGAAAACATACATCTGAATGAGTTGTTGGGGATAAAGAAATAAATTAAGGAAAGTGTGAACTTCTATGATTGGGTTCATGATCTGAGTGTTATTCTCATAAGTCTTGAGGTAGCGCATGTGCCGACCAATGAAGTTTTATCAACTAATGGGGATTTCTCTCCATTAGGAGATAAAGAGTATCAAGTTTATGTGATCATGCTAGATAGGTTGAGTTCTAAGCTAGGTGATTGTTACCCACACTTTCGCCACTTCCGTCTTATGGAAACTTTAATGGCTCGGTACTCCATGCAAGTCTATCATGGTGGTCATAAACTTAATGATGAACTGTTGAAGTTCAAACTCATGTGCCATGGTTCAATGAGGGAGCACAAAGACAAGTTCACAGGGATACTACGAAATCTTAAGGACATTTGTTTTCCAATTCCAGAAAATAAAATAGTTTACATATTCCTCATGTCACTTCCATTACATTACTTCGGTTTTTGTGGCTTGCTAAAATCTAATGGAAGTGGCAAAGGAAACTGAAGAGGTCTTCAAGATGCTCATGTCAACTGAGATGGATGTCTTCGTCCATGTTGTGATGGCTACACCAATTGACAAACACAAGTAGTACGTCCACATGAGGTCTCAAAGTTAGACCGGTTATTGACATTTTCTTGTCTCAAAGATATTTTGGTATTGGATACTAAAATTTCTCAACTTGCAATTTATTGAAAAGTGAGAAGGAATAGAGGCAAGAAAGCTGGAAAGCATGGAAGGTGCAGTCGAATACACATTTAATGGCGCCATACCAGCTGCATCATCTACGAAGTCCAAGTCAACGGAGAGCATCAACACTAGGACTTCAAAGCAATACTTATTTTGAATTTGATCATTTTGTAATTAATATTTTATGTTCGTGAACCCTGTTTAGTTCGAATGAGAAAATTTGTGTGGGATTTTCAAGCTTGGGAATTCTTAAGTTTATGATCTTCTCTATTGTATTATGCCATTAAGTTTTATTACTAAGTATTGAAAATTTTGATTCAAATTATTACTCAAGTTTCAGTAATAATTTTATGGCTTGTAAAATAAATTGGAGATTGGTATTCTATTTTATCTATCAAGGTAGAAAGACTACCTCCCAAATATTTAATATATCCAAAATCCATTAAGTGTTAGGAAATTGAGAATTTCAAAATTGAAGATAATTATTTTATTGATTTATCAAGGTTTGAAGATTGTCTCCAAATTATTTAATAAAGCTAAATTCCATAAAGTAATAGGAACTTGTAATTTTAAAATTCACATAATGGATGGATGTTTCCAATAAGAATTCAATTGAAGACTCAATATGATAAGTTAATCATATTGATGAAGCAAAATAGATGAAATAATTTAACTTTCAATGTTTCATAAAATTCAATGGGAGGTCTATGAATCAAAAGCTTAAATCATAGAAATTTGATTGAAGTAGAAAGGACATAGTAAAATTATAACATGATTGACAAAGAAAGTTTTCGTGGTCAAAATTACTCATGATTAATTTTGAGAGACTCCAAATTATCGTGATAATAAAATATTTGTCAGAAAAGGATTTAAGCAATGTTATAATAAGGTTGTCAAATGTCTTGGTGTGATAAGTGAAAGCATGAAACGAAAATTATTCTCAACCCGCTAAGAAAATTGTTTTGTTTGTCAAGGTTGGAGCATTGTCATTAATTAACTTAGAGCTATTTTAATGAAAGTTTCAAGTAATCCGTATTTCTCAAGTGTGATACATAATTGCTTAAATAGTTTTGCATAAATCAATATGTTTATTGGTAGTAAAATTTTCACTTTAACTCCAAGTGTCTAACTAATGATAGAGGTGGAAATTATAATAAGTTAGGATTGTGAATGTTTGGATTTAGGATTGAATGAAAGAGGCAACATCAAATGTTTCCAATTCATGAAGCTTTGGCACTAGATCATGTAGCTTCTAAATATTTAGGGGACATATATTCTTAGGACGACATTGTTGTATGTTAGACATGCTTCAGCTTCCGCTACAGCGTGAGGCTTCAATAATCCGGTCCTAGTTCCGCTTTCGGGGTCCGATGCATCAACATGTAATACTCCTTGGTGGAAATGAGTAGTTAAATTCTCAACCCGCTAAGATTTTTTTATTAAGGTTGGAGCATTGTCATTAATTAACTTAGAGTTATTTTAATGTAAGTTCCAAGTAATCAAAATTGCTCAAGTGTGATGCATAATTGATGAAATGGTTTTGCATAAAACAATATGTTTATTGGTAGTAAAATTTCCACTTTAACTCCAAGTGGCTAACTCATGATAGATGTGGAAATTATAATAAGTTAGGATTGTAAATCTATATATTTAGCATTGAATGAAAGGGGCAACATGCAAATGTTTCTAATTCTTGCAGCTTCGGCACTAGATCATGTAGCTTCTAAATAATTAGAGGACATATCTGCTTAGCACGGAGCATGCAGAAGAAAAGTCTTGACTCCGCGAGCACTCGCCATAAACGATCGGGGAGATACCCTCGAGCCATCACTGGCATCAGCCGCTCAATCTGTATATCATAGTCGTGACTCTTGAGCCTGTTGACTTTTCCTGTTGAAAGATTGACTCCTTTACTTATGTTCGAACAATATCCATCAGGGAACATCACGACGTATTTGAGCCAATTGAATGCCTCCTTCTTTTGGAGACTATTAAGACAGAAATGGTTTTCTGATAAATGTGTATGCATGTCATCAACATAAAATTACCAATGACATGGATAAATACTATGCTATGGCATCTAATGATCTGGATAATACATCTGATACTTTATTGATTCCCCATAAGGGTCTAGAGACAAGCATCTACATGATTACTAACATAGATGATGATGATGGAAGCACTCTCACCGGATTGTTCTCGCAACAACATGGAGTTAACCCGTCATCATGCTTCTTTGTCTTCTTGTACGATTCTTTTGCTGCTTTACCCGGTGGAGTTGACCCATCATCAGGGTTCTTCTTGTATGATTATTTTGCTTCTTTAGCTGGCGGAGTTGACCAAACCTCAGGCTTATTTGTCTTCTTGTATGATTCTTTTGCTGCATTAGCCGGTGGGTGGTAATCATGTAGATCCATGGAATTAGAGAGGGGCGACGGCTAGGCTTAGTCTATCGGTATGGGTGCTTCCTTTATATACCGTGCCGGCCCATCCATATAGGGTTAGATCGATAGGTTTCATGTCGATACCCTACCTTACACGTACGACTTTTTTTCATTTGTAACCTATACCCTTCCTCGTCCATCTAATGTTATAGCCCGTGAACTTTATCTCGTCATAATAGTTTTGTTATACATTCATGATTTGACAATCGTCCAGCTGTAAAAAAAATTATCCGCCATGTTATTGTTCTTAGGAGAGACACCACTAGTGTAATTATGCCCCCAGTCCTATTTTACTCATTGTTTAACACCATGTTTACTTGCTTGTTATTATCACTTGTTTGATGTTTCGTTTTCATTTAATCTTCTCCAACAACCACGCAAGTTCACGCCATAGGTAGTTTACGAAATACGGTCCCAGAGTACCACCACTGTGTATTCATGTTGCCCGCCACTGCTAGATTTCTTTCAATAAGCAGTTCCCTTGTAGTGATGTCAAGGAGTGTCTTCAACCAAGGTTTAGTTGTTGGCAAGAAAAGCTACCGTCCCCAGGTGGGACATTTGTCCTTATCAATTCAGTCCTAACTAATATGGTACTATATTAGATATAATTCTTTTACTTTTCCAAAGGGATCTTACATAATTGGGTTTTTTTATCAACATTATTTAATAGTGAGAAAAATAATTATCGACCGGATATATGGGATGTCGTGTGCTATCCAAAACATCTAGGAGGGCGATCTTGATGTTAAACAATACAAACCTCCTAGGGAAGTGGCTATTTAAGCTACTTACTGAAGATGGTATTTGGAAAAAATGGCAAAAGGAAGAACATTGTCTCAAATGCTCTATCATAGGTGTATCGGAAACCTGGAGACTCACACTTTCGGTCTGGTCTTATGGCGACGAAGAAACATTTATTTCGCTTTGGAACATTTAATATTAAGGACATATCGTAGATTAGATTCTTGGAGGAAAAACAGATAGTAAACACCACCTTCCAAAAACAGTATCCATCTATCTATAATATTGGACATCATAAAAGCGATACAATAGCTAATAGCTAAGGTTATGCTGTCTTCGCCACTAAATGTGACGTTTAGCAGCTATCTGATTGGACCTAAACTTGCGACATGGAATCCCCTCGTAGGGAGATTATCTTTGGTCAAGCCGTCTCAAGGGCCGGATGGATATCTCTGGAATTTACATGAGAATGTAAAGTTCATAGTGGATTCCATTTATAGAGCGCTGGTTCACCCTAACGTGCCAGTTGATGATAATAAAAAAATTTGGAAGATGTAGTTACCGCTCAATTTTAAAATATGTGCGTGCATATTTGAAAACCTATTATGTTAATCAATGACAATCATGTTAAACACAAACGGCATATAAGTAAAAGTGTGTTTTCTGTCCACATGAGGGTACCATGAAACACTTACTACGCGACTTCAAGGTTGATCGTTCTAGTTGGTCATCCATCCATATTGCTTCTTACTTGTATCCACCATGTTGTGTTGCAAACATTTCTGGATTAAATGGTATAGATCACAAGTTTAGAACTCTTATTAGGGTGGAAGCGCTAGCCGTAATATGGTCGCTTTAGTTTTGTAAAAATGAAAAATATTTATAACGATAAAAATTCTTCTCTCATAAAGGTAATTGACTGTCACACCATTTTACTACGTTCGTGGTCCACATTACAATGTGTGAAAAATTGAGATTTTCTTACGGAGGTGTCTCCATGACTGGAAGATATGGAGAGAGATACTTTTATTCGAAATGAATGGCCGCATGATCTCTGAATTTCCTCAAGGTTTAACAGACATTTTACGGTTTTCTTGTGTACTTGTATTTCGACGCTGTTTTTATTTTCTTAGTTGTTTGCTCGCGCCTATGTGCATCCTATTTTTACAGTCGGGTGTAATGCATAAAACAATTTAGTAATGAAATGACATTTATCGGACAAAAATCGGTCCACACAATACACAATGATATTAGCGGTAGCAGGAAGGCCATGTGCCACGACATGCAATGGAGCTAGCTAATTTCGGCGCACAAAGGTTTCTTGGCCTCTCACCATCCACCCCTTATTCCTCGTACGTGTGTGTATATATAGATCTAGAACACAAGCCTTTCCATTTCCCTCCCTCAAACCAACGCAATACTAGAAATGGCGATGCACAAGTACACGGTGGCAATGTTCCTCCTGGCGGGCCTGGCCACCGTCTACACTAGTGACGCCGGCAACATAGCTGCAAGAGGGAAGCTAACCACCGAGGAACAGAAGTTGATCGAGGACGTCAACACAAGCTTCACAGCGGCCATGGCTGCCACAGCTAACGTCCCTCCGGCAGACAAGTACAAGACCTTCGAAGCCGCCTTCACCATCTCCTCCAAGGCAAACCTCGCCGCTGCCGTCTCCAAGGCGCCCCAGCTCGTCCCCCAGCTCGACGATGCCTACACTGCGGCCTACAAGGCCGCCGAGCATGCTGGTCCAGAGGACAAGTATGAAGCCTTTGTCCTCCACTTTAGGCAGGCACTACGCATAATCTCTCGTGCTCGCTAGGTCCGATCCGTCAAGCCCGCCCCCTATAATTAGCACGGCCAAGAACACCGCCCGCGCCCTGGTAAAAGATTGGCGCTGCCACTGTGAGTGCAGGTGGCTACAAAGTCTTACCAGGTCACTAAGACTAGAAGTGCAGATGGATCGTGCAAACATACTAGTATACGGTATGTCCAAGGTCCGGGCCACTATCTTCAGTTTCGTTTCATGCAGGCATGATATAACGCTGCATGTTTATAGATTAAATAAATATTTGTAATATCATTTTAATTGTAATCCCATGAAAAGTGGAAATAATTCCCTTTCTGAAATATATCGACCGTTGTTGAATCGGAATTTAAGGATGTGGAGTTTTCCTTGAGAAATTCCAAGTTTCTTAGTATTAGATTACGGGTATATTTTTTACGACTACCATTACAGTGCGTAAATTTAAATTTCTACTACCATGTATTTGTATTGTTCTCCGGTGCCCTATCATTAAAAACGAGCCGAGGAGCATAGGGGATTCATGCGGGTTTCATGGTAATGCTCCAAAAAATTTACATGCAAATTAATTAATTTACTTATTTTAATCTCACAGAAAACAATACTCCCTCCGTCGCAAAGTTTGATAAAAGTGGATGTATCTAACACTAAATTATGTCTAGATGCATTCACTTTTGTAAAATTTTGTGACAATTAATTTAAGTATGTGTCCGTTGGAGCTAACGGAGAGCTAGACTCCATATGTGCTGCTGCTACACATTTTTTATTAACCTGGTTAAATAAGGTGATAAGGAAACTCCTCATCCTATGTGTGGGTCATTTGTGCAGGTTTGAAATACCAACAACCCAAAGGAAATCGCCCGTTTGTTCAAAAAAAAAAGAAATTGCTCGTGCAGGACCCGATGAAACGGAACGAACAAACACCTCATTTCCTATTACTTTCTCTCGTGCGGGCAGGGAAACGCTCGACTATTTTTATTTCGTCGGTCGATCCAGTCGCTCAAATCGCTCGACTATAGCTCTCAACAGCGATAAACGTCACTGGAGTTGGAAAAACAAAACTAGTGGACTCGCAATCGCCACCGGATTATTCGATGGATTCTTCACGAAAATAACTAATACACAGAAAAGAGCGAGAGCTGAACCCATGACGAATTAAGCATGCATAGATTCTTCCTCCCGGCTCGATCCCAGGGGCGACTCCGGAGGCGACCAAACCCTAGCCCCGCTCGCAGGCTCCTCCTTCCCCCTCCCTCGCCGCCGCCGGCGGTCACCGTCGGGTTGAGCCCGGGCGGTTGACGACGGCGGCGAGGCCCCCTCCTCGCGCAACGGCTGATGGAGACCGGGTTCCCCTCGGTTGCGGTTGGCCCTAGCGATTGGGCGGCGGATCTGAACGGCGACAGCGACCTCTGCTCTCGCCGGGAAGACGAGGTTGGGCGGCGCGGTCGCGGGTATGTGCTTTGGCATCATCTTGGCCACGGGCCAGGGCAGGGGCCCCGGACTCTAGCGAGCCATCTCCGCCCTCCTCCGATGCAGCCGTCACTTGCAGTCGCGGTGGCTGCTGGGCGCTGCTTTCCTCCACCGGAGTTCGATGCCGGCCACCTCCCACCCTCCAGATCTGGCGCCGGTAGAAACCATGGAGGTTGTTGTTGGGTCAATCCTTCGAGTGGTGGTGCAGTTGCGATTGGCGGTGACAGAGCCTGTTGCGGTCTGTTGGGTCTGGCCGTCGCAGTGGTGTTTCGATTATCCTTTCGGTTTGGTGGCGTGGGGAGTTTGGACGCCGGGGTGGCGACCCTAGACGGTGGGAGTCGGATTGGTTGGCGGGCGTGCCGGTGACTCTAGTGCTGGCTGGTTTCCATGGCCGTGTGGGCGGCGCGGAGGTGGCATGTGACGCGTCGTGACGGTGGGCCGGGTATCTCCGACGCTCGGTACCCCGTGTAGAAGACAAGGTGATTGGTCGAGAGGAAACTCGACGTCGTCCCCTTCTTGAAGGCGTCGGTGCGGCTTCTCCTTGGCTCTTAAGCTTCGGATGAAAATCCAAGATCTTCGATCGGGGCGGTGGTGACATGCTTGTGTCGTGATCTTCTTGAAGACGCCGTCTTGGAGTTCATGGAGTGCTGCTATCCGGAGGCGGCTTGGCGTCCTTCGTCGGGCCTCCTCTAGCAAAGCTTGTTACTTGCGCTGCATCTTGGTGTTTCTGTGTGCGGGGCTATGATTTTCCCGTCTTCTTCTTTCTGGACAGTGGCGGTGTTGCTCTAGGTGGTGCGGCCCTCGGTGGGGTAGTTGATCACATAGGTGTGTCGTACGTGTTGGTGTTCCCGTGCCCCCGAGCTCTGGCCCGAGTCCTCGGCCTGCCTTGCTTATCTTTTTCCTTCTTCGGTTCAGCTCCTTTGGTGTGCAACTGTAATTGTTTTGGTAGCCCTATGTCCTATGTGTGTGTGCAGTGTCGAGTTGTAAGCCGGGTTCAACACTCTGTATCGATTTTGCCGCTTTCAGTGTTTTTAATTTAACACAGGGCCTTTCGGCCTGTTATCTAAAAAAAGACTCCTTGGATGAGAAGAGGAATGACATCGCCACCGCCGGCCATGGAATCGACGGACACTGCTCAAACCGATCGGCTGAAGTAGGCGTTTAAGAATACGCCTTGGACGACGATGACGAGGGCGCGCTCGTACCACCTGGGCTGCGCCACCTCCATGAAGGTCATCAGGTGCATGCGCTCATTCTCGGCCTCCTCCAGCAGCGCGCGGATCCACCCGCCGCTCGAAGCGCCGGAGGGAACACAGGTGGAGAAGCATGCCGCCCACCATCCCTGGCACTGCAGCGACGGTCTCCAGCATCATTGTACGGCACCATACCTCCTCAGCATCCAATTTGCAGGGTCAGAATTTGCATAAGAACGACAAGACTTTGTAACTACAGCAATTAAGGTTAAAGCTAATACTACTGTATTAGAAATGGATAACTTGATTGTTCTTCTGGACACAGAAATACAGAGAGGAGAGCAAGAGGATAAACTTTGTGCAAAATTCATGATAAACAGCTACTAGTACTGACATAAGAAATGGTATCCTGTCAGTTGCATTGCAAGCAATAAAAAAAATCATGCTTAGTAGTATGATCATCTAGCAGACAAATTGCACACATATATATGGTTATCAACTAGCCAGAATGCAGGGGAACCCGAACCAAAGCGTGACAGGGACCATGCTACTCTGTCCCCCATGACACGCCACGATGCACACACGGTCGGCTTGTGCTCTCTGGCGAAACAGCCTGAACTAGAAACTAGAAACTAGCCATGGGGCAAATGCACATACCTGGAAGAAGATGTTGGTGGGGAAGTGGAGCGACTTGACGGTATAGTAGGCGATCTTGTCGAGCATGGTCTTGGCCTTGTGGTGCTTGGTCAGATCGATGGACGTGTCTGCCGTGTACGTCTTCCACGGCTGCGGCAACAAAAGCCAACCACACACGGCGCAACAAAGTCAATAAATGCCATGACCACCACTCCGATCTGGCGACGCACCACGGGCGAACAAAACGAAACAGGGAAAACAGAGCAGGGCACAGGAAGCAGGCACGCGCACGTACCTTGAAGCATGACCACTTCCACTCGGTGTCGTCCTCGCGCACCAGCTTCTGCGACTGCTCGATCCCCAAAACCACGAAACCCGTCGGCCGGCGACTAGGACGGGGGTGGAGGCAGCAGCACGGACGCGTTGTCCTGGCGAGGGAGATTGGTAACAGCGATGGAGACCGGGGACGCGCGTGAGAGGCGGGGTTGTGTCAGATCCCGCTAGCCGGAACCCGACGATCTACTCCCTATGAGTGGAGACCTCGCGATCAGCAGAGGATTTGCTAGGCAGAAAGGTAAAGGAAAGCAACTAGGGTTTCATTCATAGAGATATATTCATCGATAGCCCTATCTTCCCCATCGGGGTGGCTTAATAAGCTGGTTCGGTACAGTGTTACAGCAGTAGCACGGACAAGCCAACGTGGACTAAGTCCAACTACCTAACCAACCGTTGGATGCACACGATTGATGTAAGCCGTTGATCTTCACTTAGGCTCAGGGGGGTAACTGGATAGAATAAGCAAGAAGAACGCACACAGGGGCTGACAATTCCCTCCCCTTGGATGCACACTTGTCCTCAAGTGTATTTTTCTGGGAACCACTCTTTCAGCGTCTGAGCGTAGAATGTCGGAAATACTTTCTTCATGAAGTTAGCATCCTCCCATGTAGCTTCTTCAGGTGCCAGATTGGCCCATTGCACCAGCCATTGTGTGACTAAGTTCCCAGAGCGTGGTAGAGACCTGGTGTCCTGAACCGTGACAGGCTCAGTTTTGATGCGACCATCATCAGTTACCAGGGGTAAACCTGCTTCAGGAACCACTTTCTCTCCCAAGTGTTTCTTCAGTTGGCTAACATGGAACACGGGGTCTATTTTGACGCCCTCCGGAAGCTGGAGTTTGTAAGCAAGGTTACCCACAGGTTCAATGATGCGAAAAGGGCCATAATATTTGCTGGTAAGCTTGATAGATTGACGAAGGCCAAAAGCTGCCATCCTATACGGCTGCATTTTGATGTAGACCATATCTCCTGTTGCCAGTTTTCGCTCGGTCCTTTTCAAATCTGCGTACTTCTTCATACGTGCTTGTGCATGAGAGAGGTTTTGCTTGAGTTTGGTGAGCAGTTGCTGCTTTTCCAGTAAGAAATCCTTAGCCTCCGTGTCTTCAGGGCCAGGCAGGGAAATTTCGTTGATCATGGGTGGAGGAAAACCATACAAAGCTTGAAATGGAGAGACCTTCAAAGCTGTATGGTAAGTGGTATTATACCACCATTCAGCCATTGGAAGCCAGGATGCCCACTTCTTGGGTTCCTGGAAGACCATGCAGCGCAAGTATGATTCGAGGCACTGGTTCACTCGCTCGGATTGGCCATCTGTTTGCGGATGGTAGGCTGTGCTCAGTTTGAGCTTCACATTCATCGCCTTTAAAATATTCTGCCACATGTTACTGGTAAAGATTCTATCACGATCCGTAACGATGCTTTTAGGGGGACCATGGAGTTTGAACACATTGTCCATGAAGGCATTAGTGACAGAGGCAGCGGTGTAAGGGTGAGAAAGGGCAATGAAGTGCGCTGTCTTGGTTAATCTGTCCACGACCACCAGGATTACTTCTTTGCCCAGCGACTTTGGGAGTCCTTCAATGAAGTCCATGGTAATATGCTGCCAAGCCATATCAGGTGTGTCAAGAGGCTCCAATAATCCTGGATAGGGACAATGTTCTGACTTAGCTCTCTGGCAGACTGCACATTCAGCTACAAATTTTTCTGTATCCTTCTTGAGGCCAGTCCAGTAGAAAACTCTTTTTACTCTATGATATGTGGCAACCATGCCTGAGTGACCCCCCACTGGTGAAGCATGGAAAGACTGGAGAATCTGCGACTTTAACTCGGTGTCCTTACCTATTAGGATTCGACCTTTGTATCTCAGTATGCCTGCATGTAAGGTATAAGGACCTTGTGAATTTTGGGAGAGGACAAGCTTCTGTAGCAATTCCTGACACTGACTATCCCCCAGGTAGCTGTTTTCCACTGTTTCCATCCAAGATGGTGTGATTACAGTGATTGGCATAAGAGTGCCTTGTCTTCTAGTCAAAGCATCTGCGGCTCGATTCTCTTTCCCTTTCTTGTAATCAATTGCATAGTTGAATTCCAGTAATTTCAGGAGTAATTTGTGCTGAATACCCTCTGCTACCTTCTGTTCTGTGATAAACTTCAAGCTCTTTTGGTCTGTTTTGATTAACACAGAGCTGCCAAGGAGATAATGTCTCCATTTTTTGAGTGCTTCAAGGATAGCCAAAGCTTCCTTATCATATGTGGACATGGCGTCTGATCGAGGCCCCAAGGTTTTGCTGTAGTAAGCAATGGGCCTACCTTCCTGCATGAGAACAGCTCCTAACCCAGTGCCACTTGCGTCTGTCTCCAATGAAAAGGGTAGGGAAAAGTTGGGAAGAGCAAGCACAGGTGCAGTTGTCAGACTTGTCTTTAAGTTGTTGAAAGCTGCTGTTTGGGAGTCAGTCCACTGAAAGGAATTTTTCTTGAGCATGTCATGTAGAGGTCTGCATATCTGCCCATAATTCTGCACAAATCGCCTGTAATACCCTGTGAGGCCCAAGAAGCTTCGTAGTTCTGTGATATTGGATGGCAGAGGCCATTCCTGGACAGCTGAGATCTTTTGAGGGTCGGTGGCTACGCCCTGTGAGGAAATAATATGGCCCAGGTACTCAACTTTTTCAGTGGCGAACACGCATTTGGAGAGTTTGGCATAGAGCTTGTTATTTCTGAGCACTGCAAGTACTATGGAAAGGTGTTTGATGTGATCAGACTTGATCTTGCTGTAGATGAGGATATCGTCAAAAAATACCAACATAAATTTCCTCATGTGCTCGGCGAAAACAGAGTTCATTAATGACTGAAAGGTAGCTGGCGTGTTTGTTAGCCCAAAGGGCATCACCATGTATTCGAAATGCCCAAAATAAGTCCTGAATGCAGTCTTATGGATATCATGTGGGTTCATACGAATCTGGTGGTATCCTGAACGTAGATCAAGCTTGGAGAAATAGGTTGCTCCCTGTAGCTCGTCTAGTAAGTCTTCGATCACCGGAATGGGAAATTTATCCTTGATGGTTTGAGCATTGAGTTTGCGAAAATCAATGCATAGGCGCCAAGTTCCATCCTTTTTCCTGACCAAAATTGCAGGTGATGCATATGGACTTTTGCTAGGCCGAATGACTGAGGATTCCAATAATTGCTTTATCTGTTGTTCCATTTCTGCCTTTTGCTTATGTGGAACTCGGTAGGGGCGTATTTGAGGTGGGTCTACCCCTTCTTTCAGTGGAATGGAGTGGTCACACTGTCTTTCAGGTGGTAGTCCATTTGGTTCTTCGAAAACATCAGAGAATTGCTTAAGAACTTCAGTGATTTCTGGATCTTCTTGCAAGGATTCTGCTTCCTTAGAGTTTATTGGGAAAAGGTAGTAGCCTGTAGCCCCTTTTTGCAGTTCTTTCTGTAGTGTGTCAAGTGACATGAGCTGTACTCCTTTTTTCATTGACTCATCAGTGAGGAACATCTTCTCCTTGCCACTTTTCCTAATTTTGATTTGCCTCTATTCATAGTCAAATTTAACTGGGTTGTGTTCTTTCAGCCAATCCCCTCCAAGAACAATGTCATAGCATTTTAATGGAAGTACCTTGAATGAGTTTTGGAAGGATTTTCCTTGTATGGAGTATGAAATGCTGTCCACATAAGCACCAGTATGGAGTTCTCCACCCCCAGCAACTAACACTTTCTCCAAATTGGTGTTGACTGTGTTGCAAGGTATCTTGGTGGAAAATTTCAAATCGATGAAAGTATGAGTGCTGCCAGTGTCAACAAGTGCTGTAGCTTTTCTGCCCGCAATCAATACATTCAATGTAAAGGTATTCTTTGAGCTTTTCCCTTGTACTGCTTGTACTGAAATTTGCATACATTGGTCCTCTTCTGTTGGACTGGTGACAGAGTGGCCCTCTTGTTCTTGTTCTTCTTGAGTTTGTTCTGGAGTCAATTCTTGCTCCCCCTCGGCTGTCATCAGGTTCAGTCTCTTGTACTGCTGACATTTATGTCCAAAGAACCATTTTTGGCCACAATACTTGCATTTGCCTGGTTCTGTGAATGGAGCTTCAGGTTTTGTCCCTGATTTTTCATTATCTCTCTTTACCGGTATTTGTTCTATGCTTGGCTTGGGTATGTTGGGGGAAAAGCCTGTAGAGGATGCTCTATTTGTATAGTTGGCTGAATTTAGCCTTCTGTTATGACTTTGGGCAGTAGCATTCATGCCTTTTTCCATGTCTCTTGCATAATCCACTGCTTCATATAGTGAAGTTGGTTTAAGTGGCTTCATGTAATGCTTGATCTCTCCTCTCAAACCATTGATATAACACTTAATATAGTAGCCTTCCTTGACTTCTGGATTTTCTTTCTTGTAGTTGGACATTTTGTCTTCAAACTTATCAGAGTACTCATTCACTGTAGAATAACCTTGTTTGATATTGTTGAATTCTTCTAATGCATCATATGAGTTATCTCCAGAAAATCTCTGCACGAGAACTGAACAGAATTGTTCCCATGTGAGGTTGTCCTCTAAGACCCCTGAATTCCTTAGCCATGTGTCAGCTCTCCCTGTGATGTGCATCTGGGCATAATCCAATTTTGCTTCCTCTGGAACATAAACCATAGCAAAATACTTGGCTGTCAATCTAAGCCATTCTTGAGGATCGCTGCCATCGAATTAAGGGAAATCCATTTTGGGAGCCTTTGCAATGGACCTATAAAACTGTGTGTCTCGGTCCTGCTCATAATTCCTGTGCCCTCGAGCATGTTGGCCTCTGTCAGGTTGCTCATACTGTCTGTCAGGAGGAAGGTGATGGTTGTTTTGAGGGTAATGATGCTGGTGTGGTGGGTTTTGCTGCTGCAGCGGAGTGGGTTGTTGGTATGTCTGTTGCATGTTTTGGAATGGTGGGTAGGTGGGATATTGTTGCCAGGTAGGTATTTGTGGTGGGTGATGTGGTGGGTAGGGAGGATAATATGGCTGCCCGGTTTCTGGGGATGGGGGGCGTGAGGCGGGCGCGGGAGCAGCTTCTCCTTGGGGATGGAGAGAGGGCGCTCGAGGATGCCTGAGCTGCTTGAGGACCTTTATGGCCTGGGCGGTCTTCTCGATGCCCTCGGAGGAGTCGGAGACGACGAGCGGGAACTCGGGGACGTACATGATGCGGTGGCCGCAGGCGAGGACGAGGGACGAGACGGCGGTGGCGGCGAGCGTGGGGGCGATGACGATGCTGCGGAGGCAGACGTTGACGTCAGGGCAGCTGGGGGTGAGGAAGACGTGCGGCATCGGGACGCCGGCCGAGTCCGTGGGCATGTCCCCCTCCAGGGCCTTGATAGAGACCGGAGGTGGCCATTACGGCGGCACCGATACAGAAGGACGGAGCGCTAGAGACGCGATCTGGAGATCTAGGTTGGAGTCGGAGCGGATGGGAAGGGGAGGGGAGGGGAAGTGGCGGTGGTGGATGGGAAGTGCCCGCGGTGCGATTAGGGTTAGGGGAGTGGGGCCTAAAAATTTCGCAAAGGGCGCGGATAATGAGCGGGTGGGCGTTCAATTCACCGTGGGCTTCGCAAACAGGTACTCTCCACCTAGCAAACTAGTGTGGCTGCCACCGGGCCCCAGGCTTTGAGGTCCCATATTGAGAGCCTTATTTAGAGCTAGGTGTAATATTGATGCCTGTTATTTTTCTATTTAATGTAAAACTTATTATCGGCATAAAGTTAAGTTGTACTCATGCAATAAATGTCAAAAATTTATATTTCTTTAAATTGATACATTTGTTTCATCGAGAAATGACAAAAACACCGTCCATCATATCTAGCTACAAAGATGTCTCGGGGAACACATTGTTGTTTTCTCTAAGGTTGCGCGAAGCACGGAGACCTTTGCGGCTTCGGAGTACATAGAGTGAAATTTGTATTTGGAGATCATTTCATAAAACATTCCATAGTTGGTCTTACGATGAAATATATTGCGTGCTTTTCAATCGCCATCAAATGGTAAACTTTGTCCCCGTCCATGGCTTTCAGACCCGATAACGAATGTTATGGCCACATCCACGTCATAATTTCTTGAAACTTGCTCATATTCTACAAAAATATGTATCTTTGAACCACAAACAATGTTGACGAAGAAAGTTTTATTTTTCTTTGAATAAAAATACCATTTTCCATTTCCGGAGTGTCAAAACTGGGTTTTTTTGTGAAGCACATACACAAAATATGTTGCAAAAATGTACAAAGTAAAATTCTAAATATAGTATGTCATATTTGATGTACAAATAACAAATTTACTACCTCTCAATAGCTCAAAATACACCTCTTTTGAAAAAGACAAATTTCTGCCGATTCCGCTGAAACCGGGCCAAATTTGAACTACAGGTGCCTCGTAGTTTTCTCTTTATTTTTTGCAAAAATCAATTTTAGGTACCCAATTAGCTATTTAAACATAGATACACCAATAGTTCATCAAGATTCGGCACCTAGCTACGAACGGTCATGTCCCCCTTTTTGACCGTTTTCCGAAACCGGCTTAAAAAATTCCAGAAAATTCAAAAAACTCGAAACGATGCAAGATCTTCGCGTGGTGTTATTATATATTTCCTAGTATCCACAAAAAATAATAAACTTGGAATAAGACAATTTGGTGGAAAATGTGTTCACATAAATGAGCTATCTCCTACAAAGATTCGTGGCTTTCGGGCCAAATGACGGATGTTATGGCCACATCTATGGAATAGTTTGTTTAAATGTGACCATATTCCAGACAGATATGCATATTGGTACAACTAACAATGTCGACGAAGAAAGTTTTATTTTTCGTTCAATAAAAATACCATTTTCCATTTTCGGAGTATCAAAAATGGGTTTTTCTGTGAAGCACCTACACAAAATATGTTGCAAAAATGTACAAAGTAAAATTCTAAATATATTATGTCATATTTGATCTACAAATAACAAATTTACTACCTCTCAGTAGCTCAAAATACACCTCTTTGGAAAAAGACAAATTTCTGCCGATTCAGCTGAAACCAGGCCAAATGTGAACTATAGGTGCCTCGTAGTTTTCTCTTTATTTTTTGAAAAAATCATTTTTAGGTACCCAAGTAGCTATTTCAACATATATAAACCAAGATTTCATAAGGATTCATCACCTAGCTACGAACGGTCATGTCCCCCGTTTCGACCGTTTTCCGAAACCGGCTTAGAAAATTCCAGAAAATTCAAAAAAACTCGAAACGATGCAAGATCTTCGCGTGGTGTTATTATATATGTCCTAGTATCCACCAAAAGTAATAAACTTGGAATACAACAATTTTGTGGAAAATGTGTTCACATAAATGAGCTATCTCCTACGAAGATTCATGGCTTTCGGGCCAAATGACGGATGTTATGGCCACATCCATGGCATAGTTTGTTTAAATGTGACCATATTCCACACAAAGATGCATATTGGTACAACTAACAATGTTCACGCAGAAAGTTTTATTTTTCGTTCAATAAAAATACCATTTTCTATTTCCAGATTGTCAAAACTAGGTTTTTTTGTGAAGCACCTACACAAAATATGTTGCACAAATGTACAAAGCAAAATTCTAAATATATTATGTCATATTTGATCTACAAATAACAAATTTACTATCTCTCAATAGCTCAAAATACACCTCTTTGGAAAAAGACAAATTTCTGCCAATGCAGCTGAAACCGAGCCAAATTTGAACTATAGGTGCCTCGTAGTTTTCTCTTTATTTTTTGAAAAAAAATCATTTTTAGGTACCCAAGTAGCTATTTCAACATAGATAAACCAAGAGTTCATCAAGATTCAACACCTAGCTATGAACGGTCATGTCCCCCGTTTCGAGCGTTTTCCGAAACCGGCTTAGAAAATTCCAGAAAATTCAAAAAAACTCGAAACGATGCAAGATCTTCGCCTGGTGTTATTATTTACTCCCTTTGTTCCGGAATATAAGACGTTTAAGATTTTGATGTAAAAAATTCGTCAAGCTACAGATTTTCTTGACTTTCCGAAATTTCCCTCCCGCAAACGACGCTCTTTCACTTCCACTCGTCCTCGTCCCACACTCTCTCGCTCGTGCAGGCGTTCCCCACCACTCCCCCGTCGTCGAGAGCTCGTGCTCCCCATTGATGTCCTCTCCCATGTGGCTCGCCGTCTCCGCGCTCTCCTTCTGGCTCTCCGCCGCCTCTCCCCATAGCCCCGTTTCTCCCCACCACCCCGTTTCCTCTCTGGAACTTGGAGGTCAAAGGTTCCATTTTTATGCGTCGGCGACGAGGTTCTGGTCGATGGCGACGCTTTATCTGCGTGAGCTGGCGTCGGATCTGTGTGCGCCGGCGTTGGTATTCCTAACGCCCATTTCTCCTCTTCCTCCTTTCCAGCCCTGTCCCCTCCCAACAAGAGAGGCGCCGCCGCTGCTGCCGCTGGCTTGTTCGCCGGCGCCGGCGTGAGTTGGTTTGGCGGTTTGCGCGCCTCCGTCGACCTCGTCGTCCCGCTTCGACACCGGCCACGAGGACACAACGGTGGAGATGAGAGAGCGGCGGCCTCTACTGCCAAGGCGGAGGGCAAGGGCGTCGTGTCGATCTCTCTCAAGGAGGCCCGACAGGCCTCGCTGGAGCTCGCAGAGGATGCGCTCGAGCCCTGATGATCAATTTCACTGATGTGCAGGCCCTGATGATCAATTTCAAGATCACGTGGATCTCGGACCGTACTGCTAGACGAGCTGGCCGACGCGCAGGGGTGAGGAGATTCTCCTGGAGATCGACCTCCTACTGGAGGCGAGGAGCTGCTGGAGAGGGCGGCCTGCTAGAGGATCTGCTCCAGGCGGCGACGGCCTGAAGCTCTCCCTCTCCCTCTCTCGGTGTCGGCGTAAGCGACCCGAATCTTGTGCGCCTTCGGAGGTGGGGCGGTGGTGAGGCTGAGGCTGCTGGAGACGACCTCCAGCGACGATCTAGGGTTCCTGGGTATGGATGATCTACCTCCAGCAATGATGATCTTGAGCGACCTCCAGCGATGATGATTGTCTGGCGACGAGCATTGATCCTGGGCGGCTGGCGGCGAGGTGTTCGTGGGGAGATTCAAATTCCCCCACGATCCAGGGCAGCGATGAGCTGGGGTGATTAGCCGCGAGACGGACCGTGATTTCCGTTGCGCAACCGTGTAAAGGTGTTCGTTACGATTTCCATGATTTCCATCCTTTTATCGGTTCGCTGGGAGGAGCGGACGTGGGAGGGTAGACATGTCCTTATGTCGACTTTTGGTTCATGTATGAAAATGCTTCAACGTCTTATAATTCGGAACAGAGGGAGTATGTCCTAGTATCCACAAAAAATAATAAACTTGGAATACGACAATTTGGTGGAAAATGTGTTCACATAAATGAGCTATCTCCTACGGATATTCATGGCTTTCGGGCCAAATGACGGATGTTATGGCCACATCCATGGCATAGTTTGTTTAAATGTGACCATATTCCACACAAATATGCATATTTGTACAAGTAACAATGTTCACGAAGAAATTTTTATTTATCTTTGAATAAAAACATCATTTTCCATTTTCGGAGTTTCAAAAATGGTTTTTTTTGTGAAGCACCTACCGAAAATATGTTACATAATTGTACAAAGTAAAATTCTAAATATATTATGTCATATTTTAACTACAAATAACAAATTTACTACCTCTCAATAGCTCAAAATACACCTCTTTTGAAATAGACAAATTTCTGCGGATTCCACTGAAACCGGGCCAAATTTGAACTACATGTGCATCGTCGTTTGATCTTGATTTTTAGTAAAAATCATTTTTAGGTACAAAAGTACCTATTTCATAAGAGATGCACCAAGAGTTTTGCGAGATTCAACACCTAGATACGAACGGTCACGTCCCCCGTTTTAACCGTTTTCCAAAATCGACATAAAATATTCAAAAGAAATTCAAAAATGGAAAAACTTTGCAATGTGTCATCATAAGTGACCTAGTAACCTTACAAAACAATAAACTTGGAATAATGTGTAAACCCTGCATTTTTATCTTGTATTCGAATTTAAAACAGTAATCCAAAATTTTAATTATGAATCTTCACAATCCTATATGAAACAATATATAAAGCATAGGGGTATTTTTATTTCATTTTGACTAAAAATGGTACCTAATAGTTGTGACGCCCCGAGATCGGGCACTATGCAGATTTCAGCATTCCCGCCAAATCCGCATAATAACCGATTCCAGGTTGCCACTTGTGATAACATTACAACAGTTCTCGAATATTCCACAACAACAGAAGAGATTTATACAAGAAGACTCAAACGAGTCAAGAATACAACTGATACAATACAAAGATCCAAATAACAGCGGAAGAAACAACATAGTGTCCGGGTACGGACAAGATACAAATTGGACTAAGAGTCCTGAAGATAACCGAGAGCGTCCAATCCCTGCCCAGGCCAAGCCGGAGGGATTCCCAAGCTAACGTCGTCAGACTTCAAACCTGTTGACTGCAATGTTGAATATGCAGCCACGAACGGAGTCGTGGGTCAGTACGGGTAAGTACTGGCAAGTTGTGACGCCCCGTGATCGGGCACTATGCAGATTTCAGCATTCCCGCCAAATCCGCATAATAACCGATTCCAGGTTGTCATTTATGATAACATTACAATAGTTCACGAATAATCCACAATTACAACAGAAACAGATAGATACAAGATGACTCAAACGAGCCAAGGATACAACTGATACAATACAAAGATCCAAATAACAGCGGAAGAAACAACACACCGTCCGTCTACGGACAAGATACAAATTGGACTAAGAGTCCTGAAGATAACCGTGAACGTCCAATCCCTGCCCAGGCCAAGCCGGAGGGATTCCCAAGCTAACGTCGTCAGACTTCAAACCTGTTGACTGCAAGTTGGAATTTGCAGCCACGAAAAAGGATTCGTGGGTCAGTACGGTTAAGTACTGGCAAGGGGGATAAAACCCATACTCACAACATACCGGCGTAGCCAGTCATCACAAGATACAAATACTTTAGGATCAATGGAAAGGAAGGGGTTATTGCAAATAAGCGACAGCAGGCTGCACTAACCAACTACAGAGAGATACTACAACTTCTGGCTAAAAGAGGGGGATAAGATAGCGTATCGTAACCAGCTACAACTACTCACCAAACAATACCCATCCAATGTCACCCCCTACTAAGGAAGCAACCCAAGGATAACTCACACGGTTGGATTAATGATGGATCAAGTTATTGTGTCAATAAGACTATTACTAGTCAAGTGATTATCATTAGGTGCAAGTTGTCTGAGTACTTGTTAGCCAGTACTTTCACCAAGTCGTCACATAACCGCGGACAACACGGCTTCTCGAGAAGATTTATCCCTGCAGGGTGTGCTCCAGTACCCGTACACACTCAAGCCACCAACTAAAACTCAGGTTGGCTCGACACGACCCAAACCATCTCTACAACCCATCCTCGGAGCCACGGAGCTATAAGGTCCCAGCCACGCAGCCGAATACTCAGCGCAGGTGTGCAAAACTCCCGCAGGACACAACACCCCGGCACTACAGGCCTCGCCCTATATGCATCATCATCATCATAACCAGTAACCATGGGGGCGCCTCCCATTATGCAAAGGAGCAAATGGAACACCCGAACTAAGTGTGGCTCTTCGGACAAGCTGCAGATCAGGTCTAAGTCGAGGGGGGTCCCATACTACCACCCGGATGCGGTGAGCACGCTCATCATGGATCAGTAGACAAGACTCTTTTCCTAGTTTCGACACTAGCAGGCTCCAAAACCCTAACCCGGGCCTCCTGCCGGTGCCTTATCATCAAATTATTATTACCCCAGACATTTACAGTTTGTTGATTGAATTGAAACCCAACTATCAACTAAACAGGTGATACGACAAAGGATAACAAGACTCGAGCACAAACAAACCTAAGCATGCAACTACGACACGAGGGCCAACAGGGTAAACAAACAACAGTTGATAGGAAGTGGAAGGGAAAGCTATATCATGGCTGCAAGGTAAACATATAATAGGATCGAGACACAAGCATCGAAACAACATGCTAGAATAAGAACAACAGAAAGAATCGGTAACAAGTGATGAAAGGTAGCCATATGGCAGCACGTGAGTATACTTGCCTGAGATCCCGCAAGGTAGCAGAACTTGTCGTTGCTCACATCATCTCAACGTCCTATCCGAGAAGAAGCAACGAACCTCGAACAAACACCGGATGCAACAATTACTACTACGGCAAAAGATCCAGCATGATCAAGATATGGATGCATGACAATTTAATTGATGCATAGAAATAATCTAGTTGACAAGATAAACAGATTTAAATGGACCCATATGCAATTTGAGTTGCATATGAAAAGCCCATGCATTATGGTTGAAACAATTGTTTTTCAACTAACCAATAGGTGAAAGTGGATTAGCATGATGCATTGATGAGTAAAACAGCAAAATAACAACAATAGAACCAATTGAAATAAGGTTTAACAAGTTTGGAAATTATTGGTTAAGATTGGAAAGTTTGGTTACTTAAACATGTCACACAAGCTATTGTTGTTTTCATCAAGTTAAAGTGTTCAAAATAAATAACAAAATTTATAGTTGAAAAGAACATCAAATTTTAGTTGGATTACATGTTTCACATGTTGAAATAGGAGTTAGGATAATTTAATTATGAATTAAACAATTTTAAACAAGTTTTAATTGGATTTAAAACAAGTTTGAATTTAATTGAAGTTTTATTTATTCAAAACATAAATTCAAACTCACATTGGAAAATTTCACACTTTGATGGTTTGAAAACATATTTTGCTTGTTCAAAATTATTTTATTTTGAGCAAGTTATGATTTTATCAAATTTAAATGAATTAAACAAGTATTAAATTATTTAGGCAATTTAAATTATTCAAACCATGAAACAAAATTTATATTTGAAAAGGTTATTCAAAATGGTATGGAAAACATATTTTATTTGTATCTATTGGATTAATGATGAATTAGTTATTGAATTTAGCAATTTGCATTTGAATTATTCAAATTTGAATTTTAAATACATTTGGGAATTTCAAAACAGTACACAATTGGAATATTTGGAAAGAGGATTAAATTTGGAACAACAAACATATATAACTTTTATTAATTGGAATTATAGATTAAAAGTTATTAAAGGTTGAAGTTTTTGTTTCAAATCTGTTATTTAATTGGATTTTGGAATTACAGAAAATGCGCAGGAACTTTTATCACTGTGCTGCTAGCCAGCCACGGTCACTGCCCCGTGGGCCTAGCCAGCGTGGCGTGTGCGTGGCAGCACAGCTGGCACCCGAGTGGCTTGCAGGTGGGCCTGGAGGCGCGCGATGGGAAAAATCGAAGAAAAAGGGGGTGCGCCGCTGGGTTTCGAACCCATGACCTCTCCCACGCGCGGATGGAACAGAACCGGTGCGGTGCTCTGAATCTTTGTGATACAACGTAAGCTGACAAAAAGAAAAGGGATCTCGACTGAATAACTGCAACTTGGAACAGATCGTTCCTTTCTGAACATTACGAACAGAGCAGAGCTCGATGGCAGCACGCCGGCGGTGCACTTCGGGGGAGGGGCGCTCGCGGTGGTGGGCGTGGATGTGTGGGGTGCGGGGCGAGCGTGGAGAGGAGGGAGGCGAGGGAAGAGGAGCGGAGGCGATCACCTGCTTGCTGTAGTCGTTCAGTCATCGATGGCAGAAACGGCGGAGGTTGCCGGCGACGGCGCGGCCGCCTCGGAGGTTCCCGGCAGCGGGCGAGGGGACGGCGAGCCTCAGGGCACCTCCACGTTTCCATTCCCACTATCGGCAGCCCTTGACCACTACTCCTTCCCCATCGCCATGGTGGTCCAACTCCTCCGGCCATGGCATCGTGGCTGGTTACAGAGGGAAAAAAATTCAGAGCGAGAGGGAGGGAGGTGGTAGAGATGGAAGATGGCGGCGGGACGGAGAGGAAGGCTAGGCTCTAGGGTTTGGAGGGCCTCGAGGGAGAGATATAGGGGAGGGGGAGCAGGGCACATGGGGTGCGTGCTGCTGCTGCTTTTGGCAGAGGAAAACGACAGAGAGAGGGGGGGTTGTACGGAGGTTGGGGATGACTGCGTGTGGGCTTGATGGGGTGGGCTGGTTGTAGGTGGGCTTGGCCTGCCTCTCAGCTCACCCCTCTCTTCTATTTTTTTTTCTTCTCATTTTTTTTTCGCTTGTAAGAAAAGAATAGGAAGGGAGATAGAATAGCTTGGGGTTTTGGGGTGTTTAAATTGTTATGCAACATTTTTTTGTATTGATTTACAAAACATAAAATAAAAGCAGATGCTAACATTACTTTCACAGGTTGGACATTTTAATTGATTATAAGTTGTTGGTTGGAATGTTCAAATAGGGTTTGGGTTGGAAATAAACAAAGTTTATTTAATAAATTCAATCAATTCTACAACATTATTGAATTTAATTGGTTTGCAAAATTTTAATATTTAAACCCATATTGAAGTATGATAATTAGGAGTGATTTGATTTGAAGTTTTGAATTAGTCATTAGGGTTTTAATAACAGGGAGATTTGTATTACCAAGCAATTTGATTAGAACAAATTCAACCAGTGAAAAAATAATTGAGTGGTTTAGTTTTGAAATTTTGAAATTGGAAGTTTAAATTGTTTTGAATTTTCAGTTGTGATGCAACATGGTGCAATGCAATGGGATGCATATGATGCAAGCAAAAAAACAAACAGGTAACACCCCAGGTGTTACAGACGACACCACTAACAAGGGATTGCGCCCTCGCAATCCACCTGCTAACCCGGGAGGGGAAAGAAGTTCGACTATCGATTCTTCGTGCTTCCGGTTGATCTCCTCGACACCACTAACAAGGGATTCTTGCTCGGAGTGACGACGATGTTCTTCCACCAGGAATCTTCCGATGATCGAACCTATTAGGTTAAAGGCTCAGAAAACGTCCACCCACGTAGGATCCTAACACTTTGAAAGATTGAGTACGAGAGTAGACTCCAAATCAAATAAGATGGGAGGGGAAATAGAATAGAGATAAGGAGAAAACAAGAATCCTATTGAGATGTTTTCCAACTTAGTTTAGCAGAAATAGTTTTTGACACTCTAGAAACATCGACCGTTAGCGAGGTTATCCTACAGGCTTTGCGGACCCGTTGCTTCGATAACCATTCGTATCGAAACAATCTCGGGAATCGGAACCAAAGCTCTGATACCATTTGTGACGCCCCGTGATCGGGCACTATGCAGATTTCAGCATTCCCGCCAAATCCGCATAATAACCGATTCCAGGTTGTCATTTATGATAACATTACAATAGTTCACGAATAATCCACAATTACAACAGAAACAGATAGATACAAGATGACTCAAACGAGCCAAGGATACAACTGATACAATACAAAGATCCAAATAACAGCGGAAGAAACAACACACCGTCCGTCTACGGACAAGATACAAATTGGACTAAGAGTCCTGAAGATAACCGTGAACGTCCAATCCCTGCCCAGGCCAAGCCGGAGGGATTCCCAAGCTAACGTCGTCAGACTTCAAACCTGTTGACTGCAAGTTGGAATTTGCAGCCACGAAAAAGGATTCGTGGGTCAGTACGGTTAAGTACTGGCAAGGGGGATAAAACCCATACTCACAACATACCGGCGTAGCCAGTCATCACAAGATACAAATACTTTAGGATCAATGGAAAGGAAGGGGTTATTGCAAATAAGCGACAGCAGGCTGCACTAACTAACTACAGAGAGATACTACAACTTCCGGCTAAAAGAGGGGGATAAGATAGCGTATCGTAACCAGCTACAACTACTCACCAAACAATACCCATCCAATGTCACCCCCTACTAAGGAAGCAACCCAAGGATAACTCACACGGTTGGATTAATGATGGATCAAGTTATTGTGTCAATAAGACTATTACTAGTCAAGTTATTATCATTAGGTGCAAGTTGTCTGAGTACTTGTTAGCCAGTACTTTCACCAAGTCGTCACATAACCGCGGACAACACGGCTTCTCGAGAAGATTTATCCCTGCAGGTTGTGCTCCAGTACCCGTACACACTCAAGCCACCAACTAAAACTCAGGTTGGCTCGACACGACCCAAACCATCTCTACAACCCATCCTCGGAGCCACGGAGCTATAAGGTCCCAGCCACGCAGCCGAATACTCAGCGCAGGTGTGCAAAACTCCCGCAGGACACAACACCCCGGCACTACAGGCCTCGCCCTATATGCATCATCATCATCATAACCAGTAACCATGGGGGCGCCTCCCATTATGCAAAGGAGCAAATGGAACACCCGAACTAAGTGTGGCTCTTCGGACAAGCTGAAGATCAGGTCTAAGTCGAGGGGGGTCCCATACTACCACCCGGATGCGGTGAGCACGCTCATCATGGATCAGTAGACAAGACTCTTTTCCTAGTTTCGACACTAGCAGGCTCCAAAACCCTAACCCGGGCCTCCTGCCGGTGCCTTATCATCAAATTATTATTACCCCAGACATTTACAGTTTGTTGATTGAATTGAAACCCAACTATCAACTAAACAGGTGATACGACAAAGGATAACAAGACTCGAGCACAAACAAACCTAAGCATGCAACTACGACACGAGGGCCAACAGGGTAAACAAACAACAGTTGATAGGAAGTGGAAGGGAAAGCTATATCATGGCTGCAAGGTAAACATATAATAGGATCGAGACACAAGCATCGAAACAACATGCTAGAATAAGAACAACAGAAAGAATCGGTAACAAGTGATGAAAGGTAGCCATATGGCAGCACGTGAGTATACTTGCCTGAGATCCCGCAAGGTAGCAGAACTTGTCGTTGCTCACATCATCTCAACGTCCTATCCGAGAAGAAGCAACGAACCTCGAACAAACACCGGATGCAACAATTACTACTACGGCAAAAGATCCAGCATGATCAAGATATGGATGCATGACAATTTAATTGATGCATAGAAATAATCTAGTTGACAAGATAAACAGATTTAAATGGACCCATATGCAATTTGAGTTGCATATGAAAAGCCCATGCATTATGGTTGAAACAATTGTTTTTCAACTAACCAATAGGTGAAAGTGGATTAGCATGATGCATTGATGAGTAAAACAGCAAAATAACAACAATAGAACCAATTGAAATAAGGTTTAACAAGTTTGGAAATTATTGGTTAAGATTGGAAAGTTTGGTTACTTAAACATGTCACACAAGCTATTGTTGTTTTCATCAAGTTAAAGTGTTCAAAATAAATAACAAAATTTATAGTTGAAAAGAACATCAAATTTTAGTTGGATTACATGTTTCACATGTTGAAATAGGAGTTAGGATAATTTAATTATGAATTAAACAATTTTAAACAAGTTTTAATTGGATTTAAAACAAGTTTGAATTTAATTGAAGTTTTATTTATTCAAAACATAAATTCAAACTCACATTGGAAAAGTTCACACTTTGATGGTTTGAAAACATATTTTGCATGTTCAAAATTATTTTATTTTGAGCAAGTTATGATTTTATCAAATTTAAATGAATTAAACAAGTATTAAATTATTTAGGCAATTTAAATTATTCAAACCATGAAACAAAATTTATATTTGAAAAGGTTATTCAAAATGGTATGGAAAACATATTTTATTTGTATCTATTGGATTAATGATGAATTAGTTATTGAATTTAGCAATTTGCATTTGAATTATTCAAATTTGAATTTTAAATACATTTGGGAATTTCAAAACAGTACACAATTGGAATATTTGGAAAGAGGATTAAATTTGGAACAACAAACATATATAACTTTTATTAATTGGAATTATAGATTAAAAGTTATTAAAGGTTGAAGTTTTTGTTTCAAATCTGTTATTTAATTGGATTTTGGAATTACAGAAAATGCGCAGGAACTTTTATCACTGTGCTGCTAGCCAGCCACGGTCACTGCCCCGTGGGCCTAGCCAGCGTGGCGTGTGCGTGGCAGCACAGCTGGCACCCGAGTGGCTTACAGGTGGGCCTGGAGGCGCGCGATGGGAAAAATCGAAGAAAAAGGGGGTGCGCCGCTGGGTTTCGAACCCATGACCTCTCCCACGCGCGGATGGAACAGAACCGGTGCGGTGCTCTGAATCTTTGTGATACAACGTAAGCTGACAAAAAGAAAAGGGATCTCGACTGAATAACTGCAACTTGGAACAGATCGTTCCTTTCTGAACATTACGAACAGAGCAGAGCTCGATGGCAGCACGCCGGCGGTGCACTTCGGGGGAGGGGCGCTCGCGGTGGTGGGCGTGGATGTGTGGGGTGCGGGGCGAGCGTGGAGAGGAGGGAGGCGAGGGAAGAGGAGCGGAGGCGATCACCTGCTTGCTGTAGTCGTTCAGTCGTCGATGGCAGAAACGGCGGAGGTTGCCGGCGACGGCGCGGCCGCCTCGGAGGTTCCCGGCAGCGGGCGAGGGGACGGGGAGCCTCAGGGCACCTCCACGTTTCCATTCCCACTATCGGCAGCCCTTGACCACTACTCCTTCCCCATCGCCATGGTGGTCCAACTCCTCCGGCCATGGCATCGTGGCTGGTTACAGAGGGAAAAAAATTCAGAGCGAGAGGGAGGGAGGTGGTAGAGATGGAAGATGGCGGCGGGACGGAGAGGAAGGCTAGGCTCTAGGGTTTGGAGGGCCTCGAGGGAGAGATATAGGGGAGGGGGAGCAGGGCACATGGGGTGCGTGCTGCTGCTGCTTTTGGCAGAGGAAAACCACTAGTAGGGAAAAGGCTACCGCAGGCGAACCAATTTAGCCTACCGCAGGCGAATGTCTGTTCGCCTGGGACCACCTCGCCAGCGGTAATGACTTACCGCAGGCGAACAACCAAATGCGCCTGGGGTATCTTGACATACCCCAGGCGAACAGGAGCTATGCGCCTGGGGTAATCCTCTTACCTGAGGCGAACAAGCGCTGTGCGCCTGGGGTACATGTTCGCCTGGGGTATGCTTCCCTGTTCGCCTGGGGTATGGTTTTGCTGTGTCAAAAAATAAAAGAAACGAAAATAACAGAATTACAGCAAATTGACAGTAATAAATATGAAAATGACAGCAAAATAACAGAAATATTTCAATCATCACCAAATAGTCTCGAAACGAATAGTTTAGTTACAAGCATAGTTCAAACACTAGGAGTACATAGTCCAAACAAATCGATAGTTTAGTTATCTAGACAAGCAAAACAACAAGTAGCATCAACACTAGGAGTACAAGGAGTATAAGCACGGCGATGGCGAATGTGGTCATCCGGGCCCTCGTCTTCTCCGTCTTCTCTCTCGCTAGGTAAGTGGCGTATCGAGCTTCCGCCTCCACCATGGTCTTGTACCCCTTGTAGCTGTTGCCGCTGAAACCGTGCACCTGTCTTCGGCATTGGTCCCAGTCGTCGTAGACTCCGGGAACCCTACCGACATACACAACATACCATGTCATCTGTGCATAGGACAAAAATACGAGTTTAGCATCGAAAGTGATAATAGACCGCAAATAACTATCAAAAAATAGAAGCATCAAGGTTTACGAATAAAACACGACAAATAAAGGTCTAAAAGTTATATGATGCAAGTGTATACTAACATTTTGTCAATCCTATATTCTCGGCGGGAACGGACGAACGCCTTGTAGCGTGTTGAATGTCCGGGTGTCACGTTGCTCTCGTAGGTGTGCTTCTATGTCACGGTTGCTCGGTGGTGCGTGGCCGTGGAAGAACAAGCCACCCCGAGTGATGACATCCGACGAGAGTATCGTGCAGATCCTCCGCTGGATGCGACGGAACTCAGCCCGCACATATTCATCGGTGGTGTTGGCCATTTTTGTGGTCAGGTCTCGGAGATCACTTGGTAGATGGGCCTGTTGGGCATCCTTTAAGTACTCCCTCATCTGAAAGATGACATACCAGGCTTCCAACTCAGATTCTTGCTCCGATTGCTTGAGGCAGGGGAAGTTTGTTACGTGGGTGCACACGTAGGCGCCTCGGACTATTTTCTCCTTTTTTAGGGGCTTGCCTAAATCGGCGGCGAAGCCGTTGAGGGCACTATTAAGAACAGCTCTTATGTCGGTGTAGTCCTTCTGCACCGCCCTACCCGCATCAAGATAAGTGCATTGTGACCAATGCGGTTCCATGACGATGAGTACGCATCCTCCGTTTCTGCGCAGAACATTTCGAACAAGAGCCATCAATATCATCAATCGGAATACTAAGGAGATTCTAGAAAGAATGTAACGACGTGAAGCGGAGAGGACTACTTACTTGGGAAAGTATGGCATGAGAATGGCGTTCTTATCCTTGTTATCTATCAAAAACCCCGTTATGTAAGTCGTGATAAGAACTCGGTCCGCATGTGACCGCAAGTAGTCCTCATTCATGTAGTACGGGTCCATAATCGCCATGTGCGGGGTATTCTCCATGACCATATCATGCGCCATGCTGAGCGATACCAGGCGGACAATGCTTCGGTCGAGCTTACCCAAGTGGAAGACCCTGAATATGTCTTCGTATCTGATGAAGAACACCTCTGCGGGATTTGAATCCACAAAGCCCAAGGATCGGGGCACCTTGACCACGTATAGCGGGTAGGAGGGATGTTTCTCACGTAGAAGTTCAGCTCCTCCGTCTCCTCGCTCTTCTTCGCCGCCCGCGACTCCTTAGTGCTGGGCTCAGCCAAGCCATAGTTGGCGTGCTTCTTATTAAGTCCGCCGCCGGTGATACGGCCTAAGTGCGGCCTTTTCAGAGGGTCCTGGCTCTTTGCCTTGTTGTACCCCCTGATGAAAGGCTTATCCCACGCGACTTTGGCCGTCGACGTCTGCGACGAGGAAAATTCAAGTTGTTGTTCTTCTAGCTGCAGAAGCAACATATAAACGGTTTAGAATTGGTTTCGTACTAGAATGAAATCATGGACTTGATGATGATGAGTTGCATGAAATGGTAAATTTCTTACCACTAGCTTCTCAACATTCTTCACGCTATCGTCCGTGACCAAAATAACACCCTCCACCATCTTCGGGTCCGAGACAAGTTCCCCGGTCGGAGTTACTTTTCTGTACCTCGACCTCATGAATTTCTGGAATTGCGGGTCATGGGCATACTTGGCGTAAGGGTTCTCAATCCCTTTTTCAATGTAGGCCTGGTCCTCTTTCGCCCAAACTGGCTCCTTCCCGTCGTAGCCACGACAGCCGAGATTGTGGTGACCGATGTTCTTCGACGCTAGATCCTTCCCCCATCCCGTTTGCTTCTTAGTGACATCAAGCGACTCGTTATCTAGGAAAGTCTTGAAGTCATCGGGCGTAATCCGCGGGAAGTGGCGATGGATCTCTTCGAATGGTGTCGATTGCTTAATCATCGCCCTCACCATAGTCTTGTAATTGCTCAGGGCTTTGGTGAATCTAGTGAGGGCGAGTTTGTTCACGAGGTTGCCCTTCAGATTCTCGTTGTTGTAGGGGGGAGGGAACTCGTACCGCGCGTGCAGCCTCGAGATGAGTTGGGCGCGCAGAGTTAGTTTCTTCTTGAGAGTCGGCTCGTTGACATTGACGACGTCTCGAAGTATCGCGCCAAGTTGGAGGAAGTACCCCTTCACAAGGTCCAATGGCATTAGAGGCGTGCCACTGGAAGGGTCCACCTCCGTGAATTTCTCTCGAACGATGCCGACCTTTTTCGGAGCTCGCTTCCGACGCTTGTTTCCCGTCGTGCTGCTCCCTGAGGGACCCCCGGCGCCACTATCAGTGGTTTCCTCCTCGCCACCGGTGAGCCCGTCATCATTGAGGGGATCGACATCAGGGTCAGTTTGTGTCCGATCTTCCTCTTGCGACTCTCGGGCCATAAGGATGTAGTGGTCCAATAAAGCCGGATCCGTAGTAGAAGAAGACATGCCCTAGCTAGCAGTAGACAAAACGTATACTGTTAGTCACCGGAAAAATTCGGCGTGACCTCGGCTATATATAAATGGTCATGCCGGAGTGCCAGAAATTCGCCGGAACGGAAATGAATCAACGTTCCGACAAAACATTGGCACTCAATGTACCTGCGACAGAAATTGAATGCACACATATGCATGGCCACAAAAACAGTTCCTTGCATTGCTGTCATCACATGGCACAAAAACTCCCAGGAAATTCATATATCATGCCAAAAAAACCTTCATATATATTGATCAAAGTAAAATACTGCACTTAATTAATAACAAATCACGGAGAATTCTAGCAGTGTCCAAAGCTTCAGTGTTCTATTCACATGTAATTAGTAGGTGATTCAGCTAGTGTAAGAAATATAGCATTTTATACTATGAGCTGAACTACCAGAATCCAGAAATAATGGTACATGATCAGATCCAGTTGTAGCTAAAGCATGTAGCAGCAGTAGTACTATGAGGGCGTTGGAAGAGGGGGAGGGGGGGGGGGGCTGACCTGGGTTCGTCGTGGGCGTGGGCGACGGCGGCGTGGGTGACGACGGCCGGCGTGGACGACGACGATGAGAGGGACGGCGCGCGCGCGGCGTGCTCCCGCTCCTCCTGCCCTGCTGCTCCCGCTCCTCCTCCGCTGCTGCTCCTGCTCCTCCTCCTGCTGCTGCTCCTGCTCCTCCTCCTGCTCGACAACGACGACGGCGGCGTGCGATGAGAGAGGCGACGGTGTCGTGCGATGAGAGAGGCGACGGCGGCGTGCGGTTAGGGCTCGATATGAAACAGAGTGATTATGCGGGTTGTGAGTTAGCAGATCGAGTACTTACAGGCGCACAACGAGTGAAATGCGCCTGCGCTATCCCTTACCCCAGGCGAACAAAGGGATGTGCGCCTGCGCTAATGTTCTTAGCGATTCGTTTTGCGCGGGCCCACAGAGGTATACCCCAGGCGCACATATTGGAAAATGCGCCTGCGCTAAGCATTAGCACCGGTTTGTATAACAAACCGGTTCTAAAGGAGTGTCCCCTGGGCCCACCTAGCTACCCGCACAAATGGCCGCAGGCCTTTAGGACCGGTTTGTATAACAAACCGGTCCTAAAGGCCTGCGGCCATTTGTGCGGGTAGCTAGGTGGGCCCAGGGGACATACCTTTAGAACCGGTTTGTGATACAAACCGGTTCTAATGTTCTTGGCTCGATCCCTGTTATGCCCGGCCCCACAGATCCTTACCGCAGGCGCGTTATCTAGATAATGCGCCTGCGGTAAATTTCGTAGGATTTTGGTTTGCGCGGTCCCACATGGCATTACCCCAGGCACATGTCCTGTGAAAAGCGCCTGTGATATATATTACCCCAGGCGCGTTTTCTCGATGATGCGCCTGTGCTAAGATTTTCTAAATTACACAGCCCCACCCCGGCCTGGGACACATCGAGCAATACGAATGCTATAATATGTGGCTCCCCCACGTTGGTTTTCACTTAAAAAATACATACATATGAATGTTAACATGTGCAAAAATATTTAATATATGTCGCATCGAGCGTAAATAGATTGGTTTAGCGAGATACCGCAAGTGTTTCTCTCTAAAAACACATTTTAATATATGTTTGCTGCTCTGATTGCCAAACGGATTGAGACCGTCGGTGCTCGCACCAAGCCTGATATGATGTTCCTTGGGTCGTTCCCGAATTCCTCATCGAATGCGTCTAATGCTTTCCACTGACATGCATCCGAAGGGTGTGTTAGCACTGGTTTTTCAACACGTTCTGGATCGCTCAGGGCATCTCCAGCCGTTGCGCCCCCCAGGGCCCAAAACGCCGCCGTTTTGGGGCCGCCGCGGCGCTAAACGGCGCTATTCTGGAACCTGGGGGGCGCGTTTCCCAGTCGCGTCCCGAGCCCAAGAACCGGCCCAAACAAACGCAAAATGAAAACAGGCGAAATTTTATTGAAATTCGAAAACTGCGTACATGCATATTCGGCGCGAATTTAAGCTAGTACGAAAAATTTAAACTAAACATAGGAAATTTAAACTACTCGATGACTGCTCCGCCTACGCATCGTCGTCTTCATCAGCGACGTCGTCGTGGCGGTGCTGGTTGGAGGGGCCGGCTCCGTCCTGGCTCGCCGCGGCGAGACGGCGTTGCTCCGCCCGCTCCGCTCGGCCTGCAGGCGCAGCCGGTGCAGCTGCGCCTGCTCGGAGGGCAGGCGGTTGCGCCGCCGCTCACTCTGCAGCGCAACCTGCCGCCGGTCGGCCTCGTAGAGGGCGATGATGCCCTCCTGCTCGACGGAGGCAGCACGCTGGGCCATCTGGCGGCGCACCGCTCGCGCCGCCTCCTCCCGCTGGTGCGCCTCCAAGGAGGCACGAACGGCGGCCGCCTCCGCCGCCGTCGCGGCCTGCTCGAGGACGCCGCGCACCTCGCGGTACGCGTCCTCGTTCTGCGAGGTCTCGAACGAGTGCAGCCCGGCGTGCTGCTCGGGCCACACTGGTTGCCTCCTCACCTCGCGTCTCCAGTGGCGGGCGGCTCGCCGCGCTTCTCGCGCCTCGTCGTACTCGGGTGGCTGCTCCGGCGCCACCGGCTCCGGCGCCACCACCTGCGGCTCCAGCGCCGCTTGCTGCGCTGGCTGCAGCTCGTCGTCGTCGCTCTCGGGCCCCGCGTCCCAGAGGTTCTCCATTGCGGCGAGGTTCGAGGGTGGAGAAGAAGGGTGGAGAAAGAATGGCGAGGAGGGAGTCGAGACTGTGCGTACGGGGAGGGGGCGGGCACCATTTTTTATACTACTCGCGGGCCACAGTCGCCGCGCCGCGCGTGTCGCCGCTGCCGCCCCGCCATTAATCCGGTGGACTTTGACTGGGGCGCATGCACTGGCCGGCCGCCTTTGACGGCGCGGGGGTTTCTGTTCCCGCGTTTAATGGCGGGGGTTTCTGTTCCCGTGTTTAATGGCGCGTTCTGGGAAGCGCCTGCGCTAAGTGGTGCTACCCCAGGCTATTCTTTGTCCCAGGCGAACTACTTACACGTGCGCCTGCGCTAAAGGGAGCTACCCCAGTCCACTTTTTACCCCAGGCGCTTCGGTACGTACTCGCCTGTGGTATCTGTTATACCGCAGGCGAACTGATATGCGATTCGCCTGCGGTAAAGGAAGCGTGCCAGCGTCGGCCGTGGTTGGCCCTGCCACACTTTACCCCAGGCGCTTCCGGTTTCTGTTCGCCTGGGGTAACTGGCCTACCCCAGGCGCACCTACTTTCTCTTCGCATGCGCTAATTAACCCAGGCGCACCGTTTTCCTTGTTCGCCTGTGGTAGGATATGTTGCTATAAGCAAATCTCTAGTAGTGATTGTGTTGTGTTTAATTCATATATACACACATGAAACGCATATATCCATAGTGTTCTCCTTCTTTAATGATGGGAATGATGCGGTAGCAGCACCTACCATATGACGGCATACGAGCAATTCAAAAAGAATTGGCGGGATTTTTGCTTAAGCAGATTATAGCTCCAATGAGAGTTTTGTTTCCGTTGATGCCTTCGGTCTAGCTCCACCGGGAGAGTATCCATGTGTAATACCAAATGTGTATATCTATGAACGATTGTAAGATATATTATATTATATGTAGGCATTAACGTGTACAATATGTAGTAGCATAGAATGTGTATACAAAAATTTGTTTAAAATGAGCAAGTTATGATTTTATCAAATTTAAATGAATTAAACAAGTATTAAATTATTTAGGCAATTTAAATTATTAAAACCATGAAACAAAATTTATATTTGAAAAGGTTATTCAAAATGGTATGGAAAACATATTTTATTTGTATCTATTGGATTAATGATGAATTAGTTATTGAATTTAGCAATTTGCATTTGAATTATTCAAATTTGAATTTTAAATACATTTGGGAATTTCAAAACAGTACACAATTGGAATATTTGGAAAGAGGATTAAATTTGGAACAACAAACATATATAACTTTTATTAATTGGAATTATAGATTAAAAGTTATTAAAGGTTGAAGTTTTTGTTTCAAATCTATTATTTAATTGGATTTTGGAATTACAGAAAATGCGCAGGAACTTTTATCACTGTGCTGCTAGCCAGCCACGGTCACTGCCCCGTGGGCCTAGCCAGCGTGGCGTGTGCGTGGCAGCACAGCTGGCACCCGAGTGGCTTACAGGTGGGCCTGGAGGCGCGCGATGGGAAAAATCGAAGAAAAAGGGGGTGCGCCGCTGGGTTTCGAACCCATGACCTCTCCCACGCGCGGATGGAACAGAACCGGTGCGGTGCTCTGAATCTTTGTGATACAACGTAAGCTGACAAAAAGAAAAGGGATCTCGACTGAATAACTGCAACTTGGAACAGATCGTTCCTTTCTGAACATTACGAACAGAGCAGAGCTCGATGGCAGCACGCCGGCGGTGCACTTCGGGGGAGGGGCGCTCGCGGTGGTGGGCGTGGATGTGTGGGGTGCGGGGCGAGCGTGGAGAGGAGGGAGGCGAGGGAAGAGGAGCGGAGGCGATCACCTTCTTGCTGTAGTCGTTCAGTCGTCGATGGCAGAAACGGCGGAGGTTGCCGGCGACGGCGCGGCCGCCTCGGAGGTTCCCGGCAGCGGGCGAGGGGACGGCGAGCCTCAGGGCACCTCCATGTTTCCATTCCCACTATCGGCAGCCCTTGACCACTACTCCTTCCCCATCGCCATGGTGGTCCAACTCCTCCGGCCATGGCATCGTGGCTGGTTACAGAGGGAAAAAAATTCAGAGCGAGAGGGAGGGAGGTGGTAGAGATGGAAGATGGCGGCGGGACGGAGAGGAAGGCTAGGCTCTAGGGTTTGGAGGGCCTCGAGGGAGAGATATAGGGGAGGGGGAGCAGGGCACATGGGGTGCGTGCTGCTGCTGCTTTTGGCAGAGGAAAACGACAGAGAGAGGGGGGTTGTACGGAGGTTGGGGATGACTACGTGGGCTTGATGGGGTGGGCTGGTTGTAGGTGGGCTTGGCCTGCCTCTCAGCTCACCCCTCTCTTCTATTTTTTTTTCTTCTCATTTTTTTTTCGCTTGTAAGAAAAGAATAGGAAGGGAGATAGAATGGCTTGGGGTTTTGGGGTGTTTAAATTGTTATGCAACATTTTTTTGTATTGATTTACAAAACATAAAATAAAAGAAGATGCTAACATTACTTTCACAGGTTGGACATTTTAATTGATTATAAGTTGTTAGTTGGAATGTTCAAATAGGGTTTGGGTTGGAAATAAACAAAGTTTATTTAATAAATTCAATCAATTCTACAACATTATTGAATTTAATTGGTTTGCAAAATTTTAATATTTAAACCCATATTGAAGTATGATAATTAGGAGTGATTTGATTTGAAGTTTTGAATTAGTCATTAGGGTTTTAATAACAGGGAGATTTGTATTACCAAGCAATTTGATTAGAACAAATTCAACCAGTGAAAAAATAATTGAGTGGTTTAGTTTTGAAATTTTGAAATTGGAAGTTTAAATTGTTTTGAATTTTCAGTTGTGATGCAACAGGGTGCAATGCAATGGGATGCATATGATGCAAGCAAAAAAACAAACAGGTAACACCCCAGGTGTTACACAAGTCATACTCACAAGATACCAGCATAACCAAACATCACAAGATACAAATACTTTGGGTACAACGGAAAGGAAGGGATTATTGCAAAGAAGCGGCAGCGGGCTGCACTAACCAACTACAGAAACACACTATAACTTCCGGCTTACAGAAAGAAGATAAGATAGCGTGTCGTAACCAACTGCAACTAACTCCAAACAAACCCATCCAATGTCACCCCCTTCTAAGGAAGCAACCCAAGGATAACTCACACAGTTGACTAGGGTGAAGTTCAGGTTATTGTGACAGTATTCCTATTACTAGTCAAGTTATTATTAATTAGGTGTAAGTTGTCTGAGTACTTGTTAGCCAGCACTTTCACCAAGTCGTCACATAACCGCGGACAACACGGCTTCTCGAGAAGATTCATCCCTGTAGGGTGTGCTCCAGTACCCGTACACACTCGAGCCACCAACTAAAACTCAGGTTGGCTCGACACGACTCAAACCGTCTCTACAACCCATCCTAGGAGCCACGGAGCTATAAGGTCCCGGCCAGTCCGACCTAACCTAAGCGCAAGGGTGAAAACCACAGCCCCGGCACCACAGGCCTCGCCCTATATGCGTCATCATCATCATCAACAGTAACCATGGGGGATCCACCCATTATGCAAGGAGCAAATGGAACACCCGAACTAAGTGTGGCTCTTCGGACAAGCTGCAGATCAGGTCTAAGTCGAGGGGGGTCCCATACTACCACCCGGATGCGATGAGCACGCTCATCATGGATCAGTAGACAAGACTCTTTTCCTAATTAAGTTCGACACTAGCAGGCTCCAAAACCACGCCGGGCCTCCTGCCGGTGCCTTATCATCAAATTATTATTACCCAGAACATTAACAGGTTGTTGATTAATTGAAACCCAACTATCAACTAACAGGTGATAAGACGGACAACAAAACTTGAGGGCAAACAACACTAAGCATGCAACTACGACACGAGGGCCAACAAGGTAAACAAACAACAGGTAATAGGAAGTGGAAGGAAAGGCTATATCATGGCTGCAAGGTAAACATACGATAGGATCGAGACACAAGCATCGAATCAAAGGCTAGAAAAAAAAACAACGGAAAGAATCGGTAACAAGTGAGGAAAGGCAACACGGGTAGCAAGTGAGTATACTTGCCTGAGATCCAGCAAGTAGAGGTACATCCGCAGAACTTGTCGTTGCTCACATCATCTCAACGTCCTATCCGCGAAGAAGCAAAGAGCTAACAGAAACACCGGATGCGACAATTACTACTACGGCAAAAGATCCAGCATGATCCTATTTTATATGCATGACATGGCAAGATGCAACTGGGGAAACAACTTAAGCAATTTAATCGGAACCGGAGTCTGGAGAAATAGGAATTGGTTCAAGTTGTTTAGCTAATCATCAATTTAATTGTTATTTAGCATGGCAAACAATGAAGTAAATGAGTTAGGCAATTTAAATGGAATGGGCAAGAGTTGGAAATTAATTAGCCCACACATTCCATATGTTGTCATATAGATGAACATGCATAACAACATCTAAAATGCACAAGATAAGATGCAAACAGAGATATGAATGGCATGAACATGTTAAGGACATGAAACTGATTGGAAAACATACTTTATTGGTTGAGAAACAATTTTAAATGATTTAGTTGAGCACATTACCAAATTTAAATGCATTAATTAAGAGGTGAAACAATTATTCAATTTAAATGTTGCAAACCAGAAAACAAAGTTGATATTCAAGTGTGGCATTTGATTTTGGATGGATTTCATGTTTTGAGTATTTAATTTGGAGCAATCATTTGAAAGTTATTAATTATGCCATTTAGTTTGTCATTTTTAAGGATTATTAAATAACCTTAATGTAATTGTCCAAATTGCAAAACAAAGTTGATAATCAGAAAGGTGGTTTCATTTTGAGTGGAAAACATATTTTGTTTGTTGAAATTGGAATTTAATTGAGCAAGTTATGAATTTTGCAATTTAAAAGATTTAATTAAGGCATTGAATTATTGCACCAACTTTAATTAGGAAAAACAGTAAACAAATTGCATTGAAAAGGTTGAAAATATGTAGCAAATGTTTCATTGAACATTTAGAGTTATCAAACATAATTTTTGGGGTATTATTGGATTTATTATGCAATTTTCCATAATTAGTTTTATTCTGCCCTTTTTAGTAAACAGAGAAACACATGTTCAAAATTAATTCAATTGTGCCCAAATAAAATACCAATGTGTAGAGTTTGTTAAGACAAATTTTTAGAGTCCAAGTTTGCTTAAATTGGATGAACCAAACTCAAGTTATGAAATTCCAAAGTTTCCAATTTTTATTGCATTTTCAGTAATTCATTATTTAGTGCAAAAATTGTTACAGCAACATTTTGCAAACTTGACATTAACAGAAAGGGATCAAGATTATGAATCCACAGGAATTTTGAATCATTCAATTTGGAGCAAGATTCAATTTTTTATGGATTTTAGAGTTAATGCCTCAGATCTGAGTTCCTGAATTTCGGGCAGAAAAGAAAGAAAACAGAAATAAAAGGGGTGGGGGCTTGGGGGATCGAACCCAGGACCTGGGGAGTGCGCGCTAGGGTGCCTAACCAGTGCGCTGGCTTGTGTTTGTTGAAGGGTGCAGAGCGTGGGGGGGTATGAGGTGGCTTGGAGTCGCGGATCTGAACTTGGTTTAGTTAACTGTAACAGGCTGCGGACAGAACTCGCCGACGGTGACGACCTACAAGCAGCGATCGATGGCGGGGGGTTCTCCACGCGATGGTGGGTCACAGAGCAAGGAGGAGGGGAGGAGGAAGGAGCCCTAGGGCTGGGAGGGGGCCCTCACCTCGGGGTAGTCGACGAAGGGAAGCGATGGCTTCGCTGTCCCTGCTCGCAGCAGGCAGAAGGACGCCGCGCCAGGGAGGAAGAAGTCCACGGCGGCGCCTCCCCGTGGCCTCCCGGAGCTGGGCGAGGAAGCGAGGCCGGAGAGGGGTCCGCCGCGGCTCCATTCCCGCACCGAGGGGAGGTCGACGAGGTCCCAGGCGCCGGGGGCAGCAACCCCAACTTTCGGCCATGGACGGGCTTCAGAGAAAAATTACAGAGGGAGGGGGGCGATCGGAGGAGAAACATGAGGGTACGGCGGCGCTAGGGAGGAAGAGGGAGAAGGGGGCGGCCTAGGGTTTGCTAGAGGGGAGGGGTAGATAAGGGGCAGGGCACATGGGGATCGGTGGGGTGGGGTGGTGACAGCGACGGGTTCGTCCTCTGTACGGACAGAGGTAGAAGATGAGGGTAGTGGGCTGAGGGAGGTGGGCTGAGGTGGTGGGCTTTGGCCTGTCTCCTTTAGCTCACCCTTTCCTTTATTTTTATTTATTTCTTCCCTCTTCTTTTTTTTTGTAAGAGAAGAGGTGATGGAAGAATAGGAATTCGAGGGAGTCAAAAGGACCAGAAAAATATGGCAACAAAATATTTGTGGATAGAAATGCCAAAGCACAAGGGCACCAAGTTGGATTTTTGAAATTTCAAACTTAGTTTGAAATTGGAATTTGAGGTGAATTTGAACCAAATTTGAACTTGAGGGATTTTTAAGATTCCAAAAATCATGGTTTTGGTTTCTTTGCACCTGGCATTCAAAATGCCCAAGTGTGGAAGTTTTTGTTTTGAAAATTTAAAAGTTTGTTTGCGTTTTGAATTTAAATGACATTTGGGTGAGTTGGTTTGAGTTTTCAAGTTGGTATGCAAACAATGCAATGTATATGATGCATGTGATGCAAAAAGAAAAAGAAAAGCAACCAATTCTACTAAGGGGGAACACCCCAGGTGTTACAGACGACACCACTAACAAGGGATTGCGCCCTCGCAATCCACCTGCTAACCCGGGAGGGGAAAGAAGTTCGACTATCGATTCTTCATGCTTCCAGCTGATCTCCTCGACACCACTAACAAGAGATTCTTGCTCTGGCTGATGACGATGTGCTTCCACCAGGAGTCTTCCGATGATCGAACATATTAGGTTAAAGGCTCAGAAAACGTCCACCCACGTAGGATCCTAACACTTTGAAAGATTGAGTACGAGAGTAGACTCCAAAACAAATGAGATAGAAGGAGAAGTAGAATACCGATAAGGAGAAAACAAGAATCCTATTGAGATGTTTTTCCAAAATAGTTTAGCAGAAATAGTTTTTGACACTCCAGAAACAACGACCGTTAGCGAGGTTAACCTACAGGCTTTGCGGACCCGTTGCTTCGATAACCATTCGCATCGAAACAATATCGGGAATCGGAAACCATGCTCTGATACCATTTGTGACGCCCCGAGATCGGGCACTATGCAGATTTTAGCATTCCCGCCAAATCCGCATAATAACCGATTCCAGGTTGCCACTTGTGATAACATTACAACAGTTCTCGAATATTCCACAACAACAGAAGAGATTTATACAAGAAGACTCAAACGAGTCAAGAATACAACTGATACAATACAAAGATCCAAATAACAGCGGAAGAAACAACATAGTGTCCGGCTACGGACAAGATACAAATTGGACTAAGAGTCCTGAAGATAACCGAGAGCGTCCAATCCCTGCCCAGGCCAAGCCGGAGGGATTCCCAAGCTAACGTCGTCAGACTTCAAACCTGTTGACTGCAATGTTGAATATGCAGCCACGAACGGAGTCGTGGGTCAGTACGGTTAAGTACTGGCAAGTCATACTCACAAGATACCAGCATAACCAAACATCACAAGATACAAATACTTTGGGTACAACGGAAAGGAAGGGATTATTGCAAAGAAGCGGCAGCGGGCTGCACTAACCAACTACAGAAACACACTACAACTTCCGGCTAACAGAAAGAAGATAAGATAGCGTGTCGTAACTAACTTCAACTAACTCCAAACAAACCCATCCAATGTCACCCCCTTCTATGGAAGCAACCCAAGGATAACTCACACAGTTGACTAGGGTGAAGTTCAGGTTATTGTGACAGTATTCCTATTACTAGTCAAGTTATTATTAATTAGGTGTAAGTTGTCTGAGTACTTGTTAGCCAGCACTTTCACCAAGTCGTCACATAACCGCGGACAACACGGCTTCTCGAGAAGATTCATCCCTGTAGGGTGTGCTCCAGTACCCGTACACACTCGAGCCACCAACTAAAACTCAGGTTGGCTCGACACGACTCAAACCGTCTCTACAACCCATCCTAGGAGCCACGGAGCTATAAGGTCCCGGCCAGTCCGACCTAACCTAAGCGCAAGGGTGAAAACCACAGCCCCGGCACCACAGGCCTCGCCCTATATGCGTCATCATCATCATCAACAGTAACCATGGGGGATCCACCCATTATGCAAGGAGCAAATGGAACACCCGAACTAAGTGTGGCTCTTCGGACAAGCTGCAGATCAGGTCTAAGTCGAGGGGGGTCCCATACTACCACCCGGATGCGATGAGCACGCTCATCATGGATCAGTAGACAAGACTCTTTTCCTAATTAAGTTCGACACTAGCAGGCTCCAAAACCACGCCGGGCCTCCTGCCGGTGCCTTATGATCAAATTATTATTACCCAAAGCATTAACAGGTTGTTGATTAATTGAAACCCAACCATCAACTAACAGGTGATAAGACGGACAACAAAACTTGAGCGCAAACAACACTAAGCATGCAACTACGACACGAGGGCCAACAAGGTAAACAAACAACAGGTAATAGGAAGTGGAAGGAAAGACTATATCATGGCTGCAAGGTAAACATACGATAGGATCGAGACACAAGCATCGAATCAAAGGCTAGAATAAAGAACAACGGAAAGAATCGGTAACAAGTGAGGAAAGGCAACACGGGTAGCAAGTGAGTATACTTTCCTGAGAACCAGCAAGTAGAGGTACATCCGCAGAACTTGTCGTTGCTCACATCATCTCAACGTCCTATTCGCGAAGAAGCAAAGAGCTAACAGAAACACCGGATGCGACAATTACTACTACGGCAAAAGATCCAGCATGATCCTATTTTATATGCATGGCATGGCAAGATGCAACAGGGGAAACAACTTAAGCAATTTAATCGGAACCGGAGTCCGGAGAAATAGGAATTGGTTCAAGTTGTTTAGCTAATCATCAATTTAATTGTTATTTAGCATGGCAAACAATGAAGTAGATGAGTTAGGCAATTTAAATGGAATCGGCAAGAGTTGGAAATTAATTAGCCCACACATTCCATATGTTGTCATATAGATGAACATGCATAACAACAACTAAATTGCACAAGATAAGATGCAAACAGAGATATGAATGGCATGAACATGTTAAGGACATGAAACTGATTGGACAACATACTTTATTGGTTGAGAAACAATTTTAAATGATTTAGTTGAGCACATTACCAAATTTAAATGCATTAATTAAGAGGTGAAACAATTATTCAATTTAAATGTTGCAAACCAGAAAACAAAGTTGATATTCAAGTGTGGCATTTGATTTTGGATGGATTTCATGTTTTGAGTATTTAATTTGGAGCAATCATTTGAAAGTTATTAATTATGCCATTTAGTTTGTCATTTTTAAGGATTATTAAATAACCTTAATTTTAATTGTCCAAATTGCAAAACAAAGTTGATAATCAGAAAGTTGGTTTCATTTTGAGTGGAAAACATATTTTGTTTGTTGAAATTGGAATTTAATTGAGCAAGTTATGAATTTTGCAATTTAAAAGATTTAATTAAGGCATTGAATTATTGCACCAAATTTAATTAGGAAAAACAGTAAACAAATTGCATTGAAAAGGTTGAAAACATGTAGCAAATGTTTCATTGAACATTTAGAGTTATCAAACATAATTTTTGGGGTATTATTGGATTTATTATGCAATTTTCCATAATTAGTTTTATTCTGCCCTTTTTAGTAAACAGAGGGAAACATGTTCAAAATTAATTCAATTGTGCCCAAATAAAATACCAATGTGTAGAGTTTGTTAAGACAAATTTTTAGAGTCCAAGTTTGCTTAAATTGGATGAACCAAACTCAAGTTATGAAATTCCAAAGTTTCCAATTTTTATTGCATTTTCAGTAATTCATTATTTAGTGCAAAAATTGTTACAGCAACATTTTGCAAACTTGACATTAACAGAAAGGGCTCAAGATTATGAATCCACAGGATTTTGAATCATTCAATTTGGAGCAAGATTCAATTTTTTATGGATTTTAGAGTTAATGCCTCAGATCTGAGTTCCTGAATTTCGGGCAGAAAAGAAAGAAAACAGAAATAAAAGGGGTGGGGGCTTGGGGGATCGAACCCAGGACCTGGGGAGTGCGCGCTAGGGTGCCTAACCAGTGTGCTGGCTTGTGTTTGTTGAAGGGTGCAGAGCGTGGGGGGGGGGGGGTATGAGGTGGCTTGGAGTCGCGGATCTGAACTTGGTTCAGTTAACTGTAACAGGCTGCGGACAGAACTCGCCGACGGTGACGACCTACAAGCAGCGATCGATGGCGAGGGGTTCTCCACGCGATGGTGGGTCACAGAGCAAGGAGGAGGGGAGGAGGAAGGAGCCCTAGGGCTGGGAGGGGGCCCTCACCTCGGGGTAGTCGACGAAGGGAAGCGATGGCTTCGCTGTCCCTGCTCGCAGCAGGCAGAAGGACGCCGCGCCAGGGAGAAAGAAGTCCACGGCGGCGCCTCCCCGTGGCCTCCCGGAGCTGGGCGAGGAAGCGAGGCCGGAGAGGGGTCCGTCGCGGCTCCATTCCCGCACCGAGGGGAGGTCGACGAGGTCCCAGGCGCCGGGGGCAGCAACCCCAACTTTCGGCCATGGACGGGCTTCAGAGAAAAATTACAGAGGGAGGGGGGCGATCGGAGGAGAAACAGGAGGGGACGGCGGCGCTAGGGAGGAAGAAGGAGAAGGGGGCGGCCTAGGGTTTGCTAGAGGGGAGGGGTAGATAAGGGGCAGGGCACATGGGGATCGGTGGGGTGGGGTGGTGACAGCGACGGGTTCGTCCTCTATACGGACAGAGGTAGAAGATGAGGGTAGTGGGCTGAGGGAGGTGGGCTGAGGTGGTGGGCTTTGGCCTGTCTCCTTTAGCTCACCCTTTCCTTTATTTTTATTTATTTCTTCCCTCTTCTTTTTTTTTGTAAGAGAAGAGGTGATGGAAGAAGAGGAATTCGAGGGAGTCAAAAGGACCAGAAAAATATGGCAACAAAATATTTGTGGATAGAAATGCCAAAGCACAAGGGCACCAAGTTGGATTTTTGAAATTTCAAACTTAGTTTGAAATTGGAATTTGAGGTGAATTTGAACCAAATTTGAACTTGAGGGATTTTTAAGATTCCAAAAATCATGGTTTTGGTTTCTTTGCACCTGGCATTCAAAATGCCCAAGTGTGGAAGTTTTTGTTTTGAAAATTTAAAAGTTTGTTTGCGTTTTGAATTTAAATGACATTTGGGTGAGTTGGTTTGAGTTTTCAAGTTGGTATGCAAACAATGCAATGCATATGATGCATGTGATGCAAAAAGAAAAAGAAAAGCAACCAATTCTACTAAGGGGGAACACCCCAGGTGTTACAATAGTCTATAATAACAGAATACATATTTAAAAAAAATCGAAACTGGTTTGGTTGAAATTGAAGTTCAAAAGCAAAAGTTATGAAAGAAGACAAAAATGAAAAAAAGTGAAAAGAGAAAAAAAAAACCTGTCAAAGTGGTCAGCCAAGCCTAGCAGCGAGGCCCATCCCTCCTATCAGCAGGTCGGCCCAGTCCAACTTTCCCTAGGACGTTCTACTGATAGAAAATACGTAAATGTCTTGTTGAATAACAAAGATTTTTGTGGGCTGATGGTTAGAGCATGCGAGCGGGAGCAGGAGGTCGTGGTTTCGAATCCTCACCACCCCTTATTTCCTAGTTCATTTTCTTGTCTTAGTTCGGATGGATCTGAGTGATCAAATAAAGTTGCGATTCATAGTTAACACGAAATAATTCCTTCCTTAGTGGTTACGTTGGTTGTAGAGTTCCTAGGAGGTTGTGGGTTCGAATCCTCACCTCCACTTATTTCCTAGTTCATTTTCCTTGTCTTAGTTTGGATCACTCTTAGTGATCAAATAGAGTTGCGATTCATATTTTACATGAAATAATTCCTAGCTTAGTGGTTACGTTAGTTGTAGAGGTCCTAGGAGTCGCGGGTTCAAATACTCACCACCCATTATTTCCTAGTTCATTTTTCTTGTCTTAGTTCGGATGGATCTTAGTGATCAAATAAAGTTGCGATTCATGGTTAACACGAAATAATTCCTTCCTTAGTGGTTACGTTGGTTGTAGAGTTCCTAGGAGGTCGTGGGTTCGAATCCTCACCTCCCCTTATTTCCTAGTTCATTTTTCTTGTCTTAGTTTGGATCACTCTTAGTGATCAAATAGAGTTGCGATTCATATTTTACATGAAATAATTCCTAGCTTAGTGGTTACGTTAGTTGTAGAGGTCCTAGGAGTCGCGGGTTCAAATACTCAACTTCGCTTATTTCCTATTTTATTTTTCTTGTCTCGGTCCGGATGGCTCCTTAGTTCAAATAGAGTTGCGCTTCATATTTATCATGAAATATTGTTTTCTTAGTGGTTACGTGGGTTGTAGAGCTCCCCTTATTTCCTAGTTCATTTTTCTTGTCTTAGATTGGATCACTCTTAGTGATCAAATACAGTTGCGATTCATATTTAACATGAAATAATTCCTGGCTTAGTGGTTACGTTGGTTGTAGAGGTCCTATGAGTCGTGGGTTCAAATACTCAACTTCTCTTATTTCGTATTTTATTTTTCTTGTCTCAGTCCGGATGGCTCCTTAGGTCAAATAGAGTTGCGCTTCATATTTATCATGAAATAATTGTTGTCTTAGTGGTTACGTGGGTTGTAGAGCTCTTGGGAGGCGCGGGTTCAAGCCCTCGTTTTGCCTATTTTCTTTGTTTTCCATGGATGACAAAAATTGACACGTGGAAGTAACACATAGGCGAAAATTCACACGTGGAAGTGACACATAGGCGAAAATTGACACGTGGACATGACACATAGGCAAAAATTGACACGTGGACATGATACATAGGCAAAAATCACTGCCAACAAACTCATAAACAATTCAATTAGTCTTTCTTTATTTTCCATGGATGACAAAATTGACATGTGGAAGTGACACATAGGCGAAAATTGACATGTGGACATGACACATAGGCAAAAATTGACACGTGGACATGATACATAGGCAAAAATCACTGCCAACAAACGCATGACCAATTCAATTGGTCTTAGTTAAGCGCAAAAAGGGTCATACACCAGGTATCATGTGCTATGACCATCTTGTTAAAGAAAATCATGACTTTTTTGCCAAAAAGTCATGGGTTTAGTCCCTCCCAAACATGGCATGACCAACAGATTAAAAATGGTCATGGATCTATGGGTAGTTCATCCACGGTCATTAAAAAAGGGTGATGTATCAACATATTTCTTGTAGTGAATCCTGGGCTATATACGCAACTTTTCTAAGTTTACCACTTTTTGATTGGAGAAACATAATATTTTCGAAAAAAAATCGATCTCTGCATGCTGGTCTGTTTTGACAGATTTCTGCCAATTATTGCATTTTCATCTTAATCTCTTTCTTTTGAGAAAACGAGTTTTAAAAGAAGTTGTGACAGTAGCTAATTTGTATTTGAGTGCTAAACTTTTGTTGAAACTGAACCATGTGAATTTGTTATTTCGATTGCACTAACGTTGCTAATGAAGATTGTGAGAATTTTGGTGTGGAGGAAGTTTTGAAGGGTCAAGAGAAGAGGATGATATGATGTGATCAAGAAAAGTGAAGAGCCTAAGCTTGGGGAAGCCCCGGTGGTACATCCCAGAAAACTCCAAGAAGACTCAAGCGTCTATGCTTGGGAATGCCTTGGGCATCCCCTTCTTCATCAACAAATTATCAGATCACTTCTAATGAAACTATATGTTTATTCGGTCACACCTTATGTGCTTTACTTGGAGTGTCTTTTATTTTTTACTTCAGTTTATTTATATTTTTACAATAATCTTGGTTGGACCCTAGCATTCTTTTATTGGAGAGTGACACACTCCGCTTTTTCATAAGAATACATTGTATTCTTAGTCTCTATCTGGTTGTTGCATTTATTTAGCTCCTGTTTTGCATGCATCTCTTATCAGAGCTGTTAGTTTTAGTAGTATTATATGAGTACTCTCATGTTTTCTTGCTGTATCATAAAGAGTATTTTTTGTTAAAACATATCTTGTATGGTGCTTGTTGGGAAAAGAAAATTGCTGCTTGATGTAGAATTTATAACAATACTAGTAGAAGCTTGTATAGACTGTGGCTAGAACTTTTTCATGCCATGATAAATGTTATTTTAGTTTTGAAGCCTTGTGGTTACTGAGTAGCATGAATAGCCTTAAATAGCTGAGAGCGTTTAATATGTCTTGAAAGATTCATGAGTTCTTCTTGTCATAGTAAAGCATCAATTTGTGGTATTCTCTTTCGAATGTTTTATTTGGTTGACTTGGCACATGCTCACACCATGTTTATGACTACAAACCAGTCATGAATAGCCTCCATGAACACTTAGTTTTTTAACTTGTGATACTGCTTATGCTTTAATTAATGATGCTTATGTCGCTGTGCATGATTATGGCTCTTATGGTCTCTTGATTTGTCGCTCCCAGTCTTTTGCTAGCCTCCACCTGTATTGAGTATGGAATTCTACTCGTGCATCCAAAATCCTTAAACCAAAGTTTTCCCATTGTGTGCACCATACCTACCTACATGTGGTATTTAACTGCCACTCCAAGTAAATTGCTCATGTGTTACCTTTAAAACCTTCAAAATTATTCATGTTTTGTGCCCCTGTTTTTTCTCATGAAGGCGTAAATAGAGAATCTTTATCTCACTTGTTGATTGTATTTCACACCTTGGACTAGTGGCTTCATCCGCTTATCCAAATGATAGAAGAGCTGGCAGCAGGGTGCCCAGCCCCAAATTAATACAAACAAATTCTCTTCACTATTTTGCCCCTGATTTATCAGTCAAAGCATAATTGTTAAACAAAAGAGAAAGAGGGATGACCTTCTACACCAGTTGCATCCTTCACCATGGGAGCCGCTCTTGTGTATCCAGTTGGCTTGTGACGTACTGTATTGTCTGTTTACCATTCGTTGACATAAGCATACACCTATCCTAAAAAAATAGACACTCCTCCACGGTGTCAAACTTTTAATACCTATGTTTAATAAAATAAAAAGCTCTAACACATGAGTGATCCCTGCTTCCCTCTGCGAAGGCCCTTTCTTTTACTGTTATGTTGAGTCTCCATCCCCTAACTTTATGCACAGTTGAGAGAGCATTTTTGCCATTCTGAGTTCTATGTGCATTTGTCCCGTAAACATCAATAATTACTTCATGATGTGATATTATTTGTTCTTAAATTATTTGTTCTAGTCTTTCTCATGAACTTTGAAAGTGTCCTGGCATTTATGTTTTTTCCCACTCTTAAGGACTAGCAAAATACCACTTTGTCATGCTTTCTCTATACCTGAAACAGACGTTTATATTTCTTTGCATTATTATCCATGATCCTTTATTTAAGATACTCTTCATGATGCAAAGTAATTGCTATGCTTTATTATTAAAGTTCTATCTATCATGTTTGTGTTTGAAGTTCTATGATCTCAGCGTACATATGCTTTTAAATTATAATGATCAAGTTCATGATAGTAGCATGTCACCTCAGAAATTATTGTTTTATAGTTTACCTACTCGAGGACGAGTAGAAACTAAGCTTGGGGATGCTTGATACGTCTCAAACGTATCTATAATTTCTGATGCTACATAATCATATTATGCCAATTGCTGCATGTTTTCTCCCTTATTTATAGCATTTTTATACGTTTTCCGGGACTAACCTATTAACAAGATGCCAAGTGTCAGTTCCCTGTTTTCTGCTGTTTTTGGTATCAGAAAATTTGTTGTGGAAACATTCACGGAATTGGACCCCACAAAGCCCGAAGTCCCCGGAAGCATCCAGGACACCGAAGGAGAGTCGAAGATGGGCATCAGGGGGGCCAAACCATAGGGTGGCGCGGCCCCCTGGCCTCCACCGCCTTTACCCTTTCGCCTATTTATTCCACCTGAATGGAAAACCCTGGACACCTGATCAAAAAATCACCAAAAAGTTCTATAACCGCCATCGTCGTCAACCCTAGATGAGGTGGTTCTGGAGCTGTCTCCTGGCACCCTGCCGGAGAGAAAATCATCACCGGAGGCTTCTTCATCACCATGCCTGCCTCCGGAATGATGCGTGAGTAGTTCATCTTTGGACTACGGGTCCATAGCAGTAGCTAGATGGTTGTGTTCTCCTCATATGCCTCCATGTTTAGATCTTGTGAGCCGCCTATCATGATCGAGATTGATCTTATGTAATTCTATATGCTATGTTTGCTGGGATCCGATTAATATTGAACTTATGCCAAGTTGATTGTAGTCTTTATCGCATATGTTATTTGTGATCTTGCATGCTTTCCGTTGCTAGTGGTTGCTCTGGAAAAGTAGTTGCTAGTGACTCCAAGAGGGAGTATTTATGCTAGATAGTGGGTTCGTGCCTCCTTTTCGCCTGTGCTCGAGTGACAGAAACGTGATGGGGGAGGATGTGATGTTGCCACTAGGGAGAAAACAGCGGTGTGAGTGCCCGCGTGCAGGAGCATTGCTTACATTACACACATTGTTTAATGCAGTTATCTGTTTCTTGCAACTTAATACCTAAGGGGGTTCGGATGATAACCTGAGGGTGGATTATTGGTCATAGATGCACATGGATTTCGTTCTGTGTATATTGTTGTAATGCCCGCACTAAATATCATAGTCGTCATCATGTTATAATGTGCACTACGGTGCAACCTCTATTCGTCAATTGCCCAGCTGTAATTTGTTCACCGAGAATGTTATCTTTGTGGAGAGACACCACTAGTGAACCTATGAACCCCGGTCCATTTTCCACATTGTTTAACAAACCACAACAATTTCCTTCTTTCTTTACTTACTGCAAGCATACACTGTTTTCCACACTATACGTCTAATCTTTGTTTTCAGCAAGACCGGTGAGATTGGCAACCTCACTGTACCGTTGGGGCAAAGTATTTTGGTTGTGTTGTGTGCAGGTTCCACGTTGTTGCTAACACCGGTGAAGCACCAGCACCACCGTCAGTGGCATCAACCTTCCGAAGGTCCTCAGCCTTGGTTCTTAACTAAGGGGAAAACTCCTACCGTTGTTCTCATCACACCCTCCTCTTGGGGTCTCCCAACGAGTGCACGATCTACACCATCACCCCCTAAGATTAGACGTGGAGAAGATACATGCCTGCATTAATGACTACATCTTCTACCGCGGTGAGGAGTACGAGAATTTGGAACAATGCCCGATATGCACTTCATTGCGGTATAAGATCTGGCCAGACGACCCTCGCGATGTTGAGTATGAGCACCCCAGGAAGAGGGTTCCTGCAAAGGTGATGTGGTAGGCTCCTATAATACCACGGTTGAAACGTTTGTTCAGAAACAAAGAGCATGCCAAACTTTTGTGATGGCACATGGAAGATCGTAAGAAAGACGAGATGTTGAGATACCCCGCTGATGGGTCGTAGTGGAGAAAAACCGATAGAAAGTTCCCGCGCTTTGTAAGTAACACAAGGAACTTATTGTTTGGTCAAAGTACAGATGGCATGAATCCATTTAGTGAGAAGAGCTGCAACCATAGCACCTGGCCTGTAACTCTATGTATATATAACCTTCCTCCTTGGTTGTGCATGAAGAGGAAGTTCATTACAATGCCAGTGCTGATCCATGGCCCGAGACAACCGGGCAACGACATTGATGTGTACCTAAGGCAATTAGTCGATGAACTTTTATAGTTGTGGCATGAAGAAGGTGTACCTGTGTGGGACGAGCATGAACAAAAAGAATTTTACCTACGAGTGTTGTTGTTCGTAAGCATCAACGATTGGCCTGCTCTTAGTAACATTTCTAGACATACAAACAAGGGATAAAATGCATGCACACACTGTTTAGATGACACCGAAAGTGTATATCTGGATAAATGTAAGAAGGTTGTGTACCTCGGGTATCGTCGTTTTCTTCCGCGCAAGCACCCCTTAAGAAAAGCTGGCAAGCATTTCAATCGGGAGGAAGATACCCAGGAGATGCCTATCCTCCGACCTGGTGATGATGTATTTAATATGGTGAAGGATTTGAAAGTAATCTTTGGAAAGGGTCCGGGCAGACAAGCTGTTTCGAATGACACTGACGGACACGCACCCATGTGGAAGAAAAAAAATTATATTTTGGGATAACCCTATTGTAAAATCCTAGATGTCCTCTCTACGATCGACATGATACACCCGACGAAGAATCTCTGCATGAATCTGCTAGGCTTCTTTGGCTTGTACGGGAAGTCAAAAGATACACCTGAAGCACGGCAGGACCACCAACACACGAAAGGACAAGACGGCAAGAATTCTGAGCGGTTTCAAGGTGGTCCTGCCAGCTACACTCTTACCAAGGAAGAGAAGGAAATCTTTTTTGAAGTAGTATCAAGGTCCCGTCTAGCTTCTCGTCTAATATAAAGGGAATAATAAATGTGGCGGAGAAAAAAATCCAAAACCTGTAGTCTCATGACTGCCACGTGCTGATAACACAATTTCTCCCGATTGCGTTGAGGGGGATTCTACCAGAAAATGTTCGACTACCCATTGTGAAGTTATGGGCATTCCTCAATGCAATTTCTCAGAAGGTAATCAATCCATAAAGTCTATCGGTGTTACAGATGTGGTCCAATGTCTTGTCAGCTCCGAGTTGGTGTACCCACCATCCTTTTCAATATTATGACACACCTCCTAGTTCACCTAGTCAAAGTGATTACCATTTTGGGTCGTGTGTTTCTACACAATATGTTCCCCTTTGAGAGGTTCATGGGAGTCTGAAAGAAATATGTTCACAACCGTGCTAGGCCAAAAGGAAGCATCTCCAAGGCTTATGGAACATAGGAGGTAATTGAGTTTTGTGTTGACTTTCTTCCAGACCTTAAGTCGATTGGTGTTCCCGAATCGCGGCATGAGGGAAGAATGAGTGGAAAAGGCACGCTAGGAGGGAAAGCAAAGATATTTATGGACGAACATTCTTTCACTAAAGCACACTACACAGTTCTACAAATGTCCACCTTGGTGGCTCCTTATATCGAGGAACACAAGAATATTATACGGTCAAAAAACTCGGGGCTGTCTGAATCCTTGATTAATGATGAACAGATGGATAGTTTCAGCGCCTGGTTGCAGACAGAACTCATGAATAACAACATTATTTTAGATCAGCTCTACTTGTTGTCCAAGTCACCATCTTCGACTGTACTGACTTTCCAAGGTACGAGATTAGTGGGAATACATTTTACACGATCGCACAAGATAAAAAGAGCACCATCCAGAATAGTGGTGTCCGTTTCGATGCAACCGGATACAATGGGAAAAGGTACACATATTTTGGTTACATAGAGGAGATATGGGAACTTGACTATGGACCTAATTTTAAGGTCCCTCTGTTTCGGTGCCAATGGGTCAAGATGAAAGGAGTAAAGGTAGACCAGCAGTACGGAATGACAACAGGTTATCTCAACAATCTTGGGTACAGAAACGAACCATTCGTCCTAGCCAAAGATGTGGCTCAAGTTTTCTATGTGAAGGACATGTCTACCCAACCAAGAAAAAGAAAAAATAAGAATTCTTGTACATCGTGCGGTGAGCCGAAGCGGCACATAGTTCTTTCAGTGAAAAAAAAATATTGTGGGAGTGGAGGACAGGACAAACATGTGAGAAGATTATAATAATTTTGAAGAAATTCCGCCCTTCAGAGTGAAAAATGACCCATGCATCGCGTTAAATAATTAAGATGCTCTATGGCTACGACGGAAAAGTAAACAATGGCGGCACTAGTTCGTGATAATGTATTAAACCTTCATGGTTCATGTAATATTGCTAGACTATTTTGTAACAATATATCAAACATTGTAGATTATCCATATCATGTGTGAAAACATTGCATATATCTTCCTCTTCTTCTTCCTGTTTAAATAGTTAAAATAATTATTATTTTAAAACAGAAAATGTATTTGAAATGTTTATGCAATTTTAAACACTTTTCATATAGAAAGTTTCTCCAAATTCAAAACCATTCATAAACTAGGTTTTTCTAAAATGTTTGAAAATTCAAAAAAATACTAGTTTAAATAGTTAGAATAATTATTTTCTAAAACAAAAAATGTATTTGAATTGTTTATGCAATTTAGAACACTTTTCAAATTTAAAGTTTTTCCAAATTCAAAACCATTCGTAAACTAGGTTTTTAAAATGTTTGAAAATTCAAAAATTGATACTAGTTTAAGTAGATAGAATAATTATTTTCTAAAACAGAAAATTTATTTCAAATGTTTAAGCAATTTTAAACATTTTCATATTGAAAGTTTCTCCAAATTCAAAGCCAATTGAAATGTATTTGAAATAGTATTTGAAACGTGGGAGTGAAAAAAAATGGCGACATGAAGAAAAAAAAAAACAATTTTTGGGTCTTTTGCCCCGGTTGGTAACATGAACCGGGGCAAAAGGGGGGAGGTGCGCAGGCAAACCATGGTTCGTGTTACCAACCGGGGCAAAAGACCCCCACCTATATAACCCCGGGCGGTTGCTCCACCCGAGGCAAACCAGCAGTTTTTGCTAAGTCCCCAGCGCCGAAATCTAGAGCGACGCCGTGAGGCTGCCCGATTTCGCCGCCGAGATCCTCGACGCTGCTCGTCTCCTCCTCTACGCCCGCGCCCGCGCCCGCGCCCTTGATCCTCCGCGCCTGCTCCGCCCTTGCTCCTTCCGCGCCAATCCCCTCCTGTGCGCACGCCTCCGCCCGAGATCGATCGCCGCCGGCCTCCTCGCCTCCTCCCGCGCCAAGCCCTCCTCCTCGCCGCCGTGCCCTCCTCCTCGAGATGAGATCGCCTCCTCTCCACCGTGCCCTCCTCCTCCACACTTGTAATTTATTTAGTTAATAGGTTTGATTATATTGTTAGTTTAGTATTAGTATAAGTGTTAATATTAGTGTTAGATTAATATTACCACTTTTAGTAATATGGTACTATTAGTATTAGGTAGTGTTAGTAAATTTGTATTAGTGTTAGTATTAGGTAATATAAGTATGAATTATTAGTGTTAGTATTAGTGTTAGTTAGTTTATCTAGCAATATATAGTATATATTTGAAACCCTAGTTGAACTAGCTAGTTACTTTAATTCGGTTTTCATTTTATTATTTTGCAATCTTGAATGTTTACTAGGCATCATCGATCATTAACTAGTTGAACTAGTTACTATTATATTGCAACTTATGATGTTATAATTTTGTGTAGCCATGGCGAGAGCTCCCCTACGCAGTGCGCGTGTTAGCGGTGGGCGCGCCGTCCCCGTCGAAGAAAACACAATCATACCACGTGGTGGACGTCCACGTGGCTCGCGTGCAGCGCGTGGACGTGGTGGTGGCATATCCATCAAGGAGGATGAAGCGGTGCCTCCAGCTCGTGGACATAGGGGTGGACGCGGAGCACGGCGGGTAGCACGCGGAGCACGGCGCGGCGCTGTTGCTGCGGAGGATGAGGCGGCGGCGGAGGAGGAGGAGGAGGATGACGGTCGCCAGTTACCGGAGTTCTACATCCACCTGTTCCACCTACCGCGGAACAGCCTTTTCGTCTGCCACAGCGGATATCGGAGATCCTCCTCGAGCGCGGCGGACCATTTAGGTTCAGCCTCCAGTTGGAGGGCTGCCACAACGGGCCCGTTCGGGTGTTCGTGCAGCGACGTGGCGAGGACCTCTACCCGCGCCATGGGTGGGGGCAGTTCCAGCGCATGCACAATCTAAATGTGGCAACATGCTCACATTCAAATACATCAACGACGAGGATGTGGACGTGTTGGAGGTGAAGATCTTCGACGACACGCTAGTCCGCCCCCGTTGCTACCAGGATAGCTCGGATGACACCAGCTCCGATACCGAGGTTGACGACTCTAGCTCCAGCGAGTCTGCCTCCGACGCAGAGGCGTTGTATGCCGAGCAGTGTATCGCTCTATGTTTATGTCGCTCTAAGTTTATGTCGTATTATGTTTGTCTCGTACTATGTTTAATTATGTCATCGTGTCAAACAATATTTGTATTCGTAGCAGACTATGTTTATGTTATTGTTGGTTTTCATCTGTGTTTTTGTTCGATAATTTTTCATCTCTTACTATAAATGTTTATTATTTTAAAGATAATTGAAATTTTAGTGCACTTGAAGTAATGCACTTGAAGTATTAGTGCACTTGAAGTAATGCACTTGAAGAAAAATAGAATTTCTAATCTTTTACGGAGAACATGAGAACAGAAAAAAAAAACAGAGAACCTTTTGCCCCGGTTGGTGTTACAACCGGGGCATAAGGGGGGCCTTTAGCCAGGGTTTGGCAAACCCGGTTGGGCAGCCGGGGCATAAGGTCCATCCCAACCGGGGCTAATGCCCTGTTCTCCACTAGTGATGGCGAGCCCATGGGACGGCAGCATGTGGGGCGCCCTGGGGCAAGCCTCCACCATGGCGCAGCTGGTCGGCGTGGATGCCCTCGGGCTGCTCTCCATGGTCGTGCAGGTCGTCCTGGTGGCGCGCCGCCAGAGGGACGCCTGCGTGCGGCTCGCGCAGCACGAAGAGCTCGTCGGCGGCCTGCTCGAGAGCTGAAGCTCGCGGAGCTGATGCGGCGGAGTCCACCAGGCGGCCGCTGGAGCAGCTCGGCGGCGCGCTGCTGCGGTACTACGCGCTCATGGACGCGTGCCAGGACTACGGCTACCTACGCCGGCTGCTCCTGGGTACCCGGATGGCCGATGAGCTCCGGGAGGCGCAGAACGAGATCGACATGTTCATCCGCCTCATCCCGCTCATCGCCCTCGTCGACAATTCTATTACAAATAATCACCGTGTCACGGTTAGCTATTAGCATACTTATCTATCAAAATTAAAACCTATAGTTTGCGAATATCAAAATTAACACCTATGGTTGTTCCCTGATCAAAACTACATAACGATTTTACTTGAACTAGGACGGTGGCCCTCGCAAATGCGAGGGCAACATCTGTAGTTAGCTAAATTGATCACGTAATAAAAACATGGTTTGGTTGATACCACTGTATTTCTCATTATGTGACAATAACAAAAATTGTTCTACAACTATCACCATTCTTTTGGCAAGAAAAATGTCACATATGCAATTAATTAACAATTTTGGCAATATAAATTTGTGGGAAAATGTTTATCTTTGATTAAAAAACATTGAATTAAGATAAAAAACGATGCATCTCCTTAATAGATACGTCACATTAAATAAAGTGAATTATCTTGTTTTGACATTTCTTCCTCTCATTTACACACCGCATGTCACAATGCGGAAAGTTTTAGAAGCATTAACGCGGCAAAACGGTGGCCATTGTTTCTGTATGAATATACTTATAAGAAATTATTTATTTCTAGGCAAATTCGCTACATGTTTATACATACTTTGTCAAAGATACAGAAGTACAACTATATGTATTTTTCTAGTTACGCAGAATGACTACGCAGCTTGCCGGATAAAATATTTCAAGACTCCCAGTCAGTTGTCTATTTACTCTGTAATTAGAAGGACATATGCAATTTTGTTATATGAGAAAGAGCGTACAATAGTCCAAATATATCTACCATACAAACAAAGAAATATCCAGAAAAAACATTTTTTAAGAATTAAGTGTACGCTTTTCACGTCATGGGATTAAAAATATTATGGAGACACCATGTTTATACTAAATATGAAACATCTCAAGAGAGAATTTTTGGTGACTTAACCCTGTGTTTATCATCAAGATAAAATATTTTATAATGTGAGGGATATTACCTTCGGTAGTGTGTTGACTAATGTTGTAGCTTCATCAACTTCGAAGGTTCGACGCTTTATGTATCCTTCAATCGGAGTATTCTTTTCTTTTTTTAAATGAAGGTTTTACTTGCCTCTGCATCAAAATGATGCACACAGGAGAGTATTCCTTTTGTGGAGGGACACTACCATCCTCGTGATAATATGTGTTGACTCAGGGATGTGTATCATTATACGGCCGCAAAATTTCGTAATGTGAGGTATGTTTCCGTTGATAGTGCGACAAAAATTGTGACTTTACACTACAAGAAATGTGTTGATACATGACGTTCTCTCAATGACGATGGACAAAATCGTCATAAAGTTATGACGATTTCGTGCCATGTCGTCGTAAGCTGTTATAGGGGGTTAAAACCCGGAATTATCACGACGATTTGGCAAAAAACGTCGCAATTTTATAAAATGAAATCGTCATAAACAGTCTAAAAGTGGATGCATTGATATTACATTGTCAATTTCGCCTACGTGTCGTGTCTACTAGATGGCCATATAACTAATTTCGCCTACGTGTCGTGTCTACTGGATGGCCATATCATCGTTTCGCCTACGTGTCATTATTTTTTAAACAACTATTTTTGTCATATCATCAATTCCGCCTATGTGGCATGTCTACTGGACATATAGGACCGACCAACTGCATCCCACTCGAGTGAGTACAGGGCCCACGACAGAACGCTTCCATCCAGAACATGTGGACCGACCAACTGCAACTGCACGACCGAACGCTTCCATCCGGAAAATAAGCTAGCAAAAATAGCAAGGAGTACCGAGGCTTCATGCCTCATTGGTTCCATTTATCATCACCCAGTTCGAGCTAGTACTACTTCAGTTCATGCATGCCTTTGTTTCTTTCTCCCGTAGAATTCCACTTGTTACCAGGCATTTTTGTGAGACTTTCTGTTTTCACCACATTTGTATTTCTTCATCGTTGTATGTACGAGATTTAAAAGTTTATTAAGTATCGGGAGGTTTTTGAACTCTGTGCCACGTTCACGTGTGGAAACCTTGTGATGTCAGGGCTCGGGAAACCGAAGCCATGTATGGAACGGAAACCGTGTACCGCTGGGGTCGAATACACGCTTTAACCTCGTTCCGCTTATCCGTCCCACGTAGAGTTCCAACGTGCGCCAGGCTATGTGTTGTGTACGTACGATCGACGAGCCGTTGCTGCACGTATGAAGCTAGCAGAAATAGCAAGGAGGACGTGGGACTCGAACCCACGACCTGCCGCACAGCTCAACAGCCACGAACCACCAGGCCATCGATTAGTTCTTGATAGAAAGGAGTATCGAGCCTACTTCATGTTTCGTTTTCACCGAACATGGGCTTCTGCTGCGGCCATAGGCCGAATCTGCGCCTAGCAACCATGGGCTGGCATGCGCCTTGAGGGCCAGCGGCTGGCCTATTGTGGCTCGGGACTATTTTTTTTCTTTTCTTTTTCTGTTTTCATTTCTATAATTTGAATTTGGCCTCCAAATGGACCGAAATCAATTTTTAAATTTTGTAAAATTAATCCTGGTAATTATTGGTAATTTTAAACCATTTTTGTGTGAAAAATATAATCATGCCCATAGGCATATATTGCTTGAGACATTAAGCGATTTGAAATTACACTTTTGAGGTCAAAACAACAGGAATGAACATTCTTACTTAGGTGTTGCATATTGGTAAACTCTTATTGTTTCTATGATGAAATAGATACTTTTCTATCTAAAAATGATTTTTTTAAGAAATCATTAGCAAACTATGAGGCACTTGTAGTTCAAATTTGGCCCGGTTTCAGCGAAATCGGCAGAAATTTGTCTTTTTCAAAAGAGGTGTATTTTGAGCTATTGAAAGGTAGTAAGTTTGTTATTTGTAGATAAAATATGACATAATATATTTAGAATTTTACTTTGTACATTTTTTCAACATATTTTGTGTATGTGCTTCACAAAAAAAACCAGTTTTGACACTCCGGAGATGGAAAATGGTATTTCTATTCACGAAAAATAAAACTTTCTTCGTGAACATTGTTAGTTGTACCAATATGCATCTTTGTGTGGAATATGGTCACATTTCAACAAACTATGCCATGGATGTGGCCAAAACATCCGTCATTTCGCCCGAAAGCCATGAATCTTCGTACGAGATAGCTCATTTCTGTGAACACATTTCCCACCAAATTGTCGTATTCAAAGTTTATTATTTTTAGTGGATACTAGGACATATATAACAACACCACGCGAATATCTTGCATCGTTTCGATTTGTTTTGAATTTTCTGGAATTTTCAAAGCCGGTTTCGGAAAACGGTCAAAACGGGGGACATGACCGTTCGTACCTAGGTGTTGAATATTGATGAACTCTTGGTGTATCTATATTTAAATAGGTACTTGGGTACCTAAAAATGATTTTTTTCAAAAAATAAAGAGAAAACTACGAGGCACATGTAGTTCAAATTTGGCCCGGTTTCAGCGGAATCGGCAGAAATTTGTCTTTTTCGAAAGAGGTGTATTTTGAGCTATTGAGAGGTAGTAAGTTTGTTATTTGAAGATAAAATATGACATAATATATTTAGAATTTTACTTTGTACATTTTTTCAACATATTTTGTGTATGTGCTTCACAAAAAAACCCAGTTTTGACACTCCGGAGATGGAAAATGGTATTTCTATTCAACGAAAAATAAAACTTTCTTCGTGAACATTGTTAGTTGTATCAATATGCATCTTTGTGTGGAATATGGTCACATTTCAACAAACTATGCCATGGATGTTGCCAAAACATCCGTCATTTCGCCCGAAAGCCATGAATCTTCGTACGAGATAGCTCATTTGTGTGAACATATTTTCCACCAAATTGTCTTATTTAAAGTTTATTATTTTTGGTGGATACTAGGACATATATAACAACACCACGCGAAGGTCTTGCATCGTTTCGAGTTTTTTTGAATTTTCTGGAATTTTCAAAGCCGGTTTCGGAAAACGGTCAAAACAGGGGACATGACCGTTCGTACCTAGGTGTTGAATCTTGATGAACTATTGGTGTATCTATGTTGAAATAGGTACTTGGGTACCTAAAAATGATTTTTTTAAAAAATCATGAGCAAACTACGAGGCACCTGTAGTTCAAATTTGGCCCCGTTCCAGCGGAATCGGCAGAAATTTGTCTTTTTCGAAATAGGAGTATTTTGAGCTATTGAGAGGTATTAAGTTTGTTATTTGTAGATAAAATATGACATAATATATTTAGAATTTTACTTTGTACATTTTGCAACATATTTTGGGTAGGTGCTTCACAAAAAAACCCAGTTTTGACACTCCAAATATGGAAAATGGTATTTTTATTCAACGAAAAATAAAACTTTCTTCGTGAACATTGTTAGTTGTACCAATATGTATCTTTGTGTGGAATATGGTCACATTTCAAGAAACTATGCCATGGATGTGGCCAAAACATCCGTCATTTCGCCCGAAAGCCATGAATCTTCGTACGAGATAGCTCATTTCTGTGAACACATTTCCCACCAAATTGTCTTATTCAAAGTTTATTATTTTTGGTGGATACTAGGACATATATAACAACACCACGCGAAGATCTTGCATCGTTTCGATTTGTTTTGAATTTTCTGGAATTTTCAAAGCCGGTTTCATAAAACGGTCAAAACGGGGGACATGACCGTTCGTACCTAGGTGTTGAATATTGATGAAATCTTGGTGTATCTCTACTGAAATAGGTACTTGGGTACCTAAAAATGATTTTTTCAAAAAATAAAGAGAAAACTACGAGGCACCTGTAGTTCAAATTTGGCTCGGTTTCAGCGGAATCGGCAGAAATTTGTCTTTTTCGAAAGAGGTGTATTTTGAGCTATTGAGAGGTAGTAAGTTTGTTATTTGAAGATAAAATATGACATAATATATTTAGAATTTTACTTTGTACATTTTTTCAACATATTTTGTGTATGTGCTTCACAAAAAAAACCAGTTTTGACACTCCGGAGATGGAAAATGGTATTTCTATTCAACGAAAAATAAAACTTTCTTCGTGAACATTGTTATTTGTATCAATATGCATCTTTTTGTGGAATATGGTCACATTTCAACAGGGCACGAAACTCCGGAGACCACGAAAGATGAAGTTACCGCAGGGCATTATTGGTTGGTTGTTCTGAACTTGAAGGCTGAGAGGTTTGAAATACTTGATTCATTGGCAACCAATGGGGAAGTTCTCATGATGGACACATGCCATCTTCTCATTGCATCAATCAAGAAAGTGTGGTCAACTGAGTACAACAAGTCAAGTATTAAAATAAACAATTATTCGATTGAAGTCATGGAATCTCCAAAGCAATCAAACACGTAAGTCTCATACTTTTTATAAGTTTTTTTTCCTTGTCTTGGATCCCTTTTTACAAGTTAAACTCCGTTTTTCCTGCATATTTTGTTTTTCATCTGCTCTTTTTCTTTGGTACAACTATGTGGTATGCCTGACAAGACCTTCTTTTTCTTTTTCACTCCAACATTCTTTTGAAACAGGTTTGACTGCGGATTTTTTACTTTGAAGAATTTGGAAGATTGGAATGGTAGGAGGGCTCCAAATTTTGACCAGAAGGAGATGCCAATCTTTAGGACACTCTACAATGAAAATTGGCTTTGGTTCGAAGCAAACAAGGCCCCATGGAGGCTAATCTTCTAAACATCCTTTTTGTTTCACTTTGTGAGTAATAATGCTTCTTGTTTTTTTAAACATGTCGTGCACATGATAACAATTTTTCCGTCACAATCAATGTAGCCTTTTGCCATCTGCATAATAAGATGAACATTTTCTAGTGTGGTTTTCTACGGCAGTAATGCAATTCACAATGTCATTCCTTTAAAAAAAATTGTCATTTATTTTATTTGCGTGTTGCTTGCTTGTCTTAGCCAATATTTATCAAAAACAAATCACCGATAAATTCCATCAACCAGATACATCATAAAATATATTATATAAAGCATGATCTTGTACAACTCAAAATAATGAAATAACACCAAGACTACTTGAAAACCACAAAAAAAAACAAACCAATACATGAATCTTTTTTAGACTGGTATCTCAATTAAACAGTGGGAGTAGCGGATACTGCTCTGGATTTGCAAGCCGGACATGGCAGTTTCGCGCATCATGTTCTTTTTCTTGGCAGATGTTGCATGTTGTCGGTCGAGACAGTTGTAGGTGCAGGCCACTTTTTTTTCTTTTTTGGCTTCATGAATATAGGGTACTTCATTACTGTTCCAGTAGGTATCCTAGTGTCATGCTGCACCGATGTAGTTTCTTCTACTCGAGCTTCAAGCATTGAACTTGACGAAGCACTGTGTTTTTTCTTTCTTTTTGCGGCAAGTGATGCAGCTCTTTTCATGTCTGCAAGTTCTCTCTCACAATTTCTTATATGCTTCTCTGCTACCTTAGTCCCTTTCTCAGACGTTGCTGCAGGGCGGGCTGTCGTTTCTGCAAAATCCTGACAGAGGATACCAAATCTGAGCAGCCTCATCTCTTTTCTCGTTAGCTTGCCCGTAGTTTTTTCCTGTGGCGGAGCCGGCGGCACAACAATGTCTGGTGGTGGGAGCGACCATCTAGGTAGGATGTAGTGGTCCGGCATCGAGTGGACTGCACCCACATGAACCATTACTTTCATTGCAGGGCAACAAAGGATTCCATCCTTTTTGAACTTGGCACACTCGGAACTGTAGATGCCATTCTGTACATCACAACTCACAATGTAATTTTTGTTCCCATAGCCAAAAACAGAACCTTGGATAGGAGATATTTCATATAGACCTCCACCGAGATCCCTTGCATCGTAAGTCGTATTCTTGCGTGGCTCTATTTTGGAAACGGATGTACATAGGCATAGTGTAGGTTTCTAGCATATTTTTTTTCCATAGGATTATCCGACCAAACTCTTATAGTCTTGTCTTCACCAACAAATTCATGACCGTTCTCAGCAACCTCAATCCTTTCTTGCAATTTCATGTAATGCTTGAAGAAACGGACAAGACTATCATGCGGGTTAACATATAGTTTCAACACATCACTGAGACCCTCGCTTCTAGCTGTAGTCTGTAGGAACGGGAAAATCTGTCCATGAAGTAGGCCGGAACAAACATATCTCTAAGAGCATAAAGATCATTGAGATGTTCATTCTCAGCAACACCATGTCTTTCCATCATATCAGCCCATCTCAGTTCACATTCTTCCACAGTGAGGCTGTAATCAATGATTGCATTGAACTCCAACCATAATGATTCATTTTTCGATATGAATGGATCTAATTTCTCCTACAACTTTTTCATAATGTGCCATCGAAAATTTCTATGAACAATTCTAAAGAAAACCACTAGGATTGTTGACCGAATCACAGCTTCTTGGTCTGTTATAATATTAAGAGGGTGTAGACCATCCATAGCTTCTAGGAAGGTCTCAAACAACCACACAAAGTTTGCAATTTGTTCATTCCTCATGAAACCACATCCCAATTGAATAGACTGACCATATCTATTGATGCCGATAAACGGAGCGAATGACATGTTGTACATATTGGTCATGTACGTAGTGTCAAGTGAAATGCAGAAATGATATAGAGGGTAGACACCCCTGGCAGAGCTATCAACCCAGAAAATGTTTTCAACAACCCCATCTTCATCAATTTCATACTTGAAGAAGAACCATGGATCTTCTTTCTGAATATCTTCAAAGGTTGGTTTTAGCAATGGCATATCTTTGAACCTGTTTTCTTCTCCCAACTTAGCAGTGTAGTTGCTAATTGATTTGCTATCGTAAGGTACTATTTTTTTGCCACCATGGAGTTCACCCATTATCCCCATTATTCTTCCAAAGGGTATGTTAACTTCATGGAGAAAATCAATGAACTTCTTCTCTTCCCTAGGAATTTTATTATGTGAACTCAAATATTTCTTCAAAGCAAACTTTTCAATCACCTCATGAGTGTGTTCCTCAGCAAACTGAGTTACTTCCCATCTGGCACCAACACGCTAAACCCTCATCTTTGCTTTGCCAAAAGACAACTTGATAATAGTGCGTTGTCTTTGCTTGATAGGGGTAAGTTCAGATTCTGATTTTTTTCCAGCCTTGTTACAGAAAAATATAGCCTTATCCTTTTCACCGTCCTTGGCGGATTTTCTAGATGACTCAATCTTGACTGAGAAGCCAATGTGCTTAGCATATTTGTTGTAATGCGCCATCGCCAGATCAAAGGTTTTTGTGGCCGATAACCTTCCGGGGTGGATTGCACTTCACCATCACTGTCACTGTCATTAGTTGATAAGGTAACACCAGTTGGGGCACCAGAACTGACATTTGGAGCACTACCCGAAGGGTGGACAGATATATTGTGCTCGCTAGGCTTGCTAGATACAGTGTGTTCGCTGTGATGTTCTGATGAAGGCCCAGCCTTGGCTCTGTGTGAACAAGCACCCCTGCATCTCTCGTAGCATTGAGAACCAATTCTTCAGTCGTAGCTTCATCATGCTGATGGTCTGAATTGGTCACATCCTGATCATCAGGTTCAGCCACTTGGTTCAAATCAATGCCTCCTAACCACCATTCAAAACTGCGCATATATGCCACCTATAAAAAACTGAAAGGGTCGTTGCATAGAAAACAAAAATTATCCTACGCGAGAGACACCCGAATGGCCAAGATCTAATCTAGGAGATAAAAGCAACGGGCATAGAGAGAGTCTTAAGAAGAACATACCATCAAAGACACAAAGTGCTACGAGATCAAATCTTGTTGTTGGTGTAGTCGTACTCACAACGATCCCGTGAGCGAGAAGATGTGCACCGCAATCCGGCTGTGCCTCCGTGATCGGTCACACGTACGGTTGATGATGACCTCCGTTCCCTCGATCCAGCAGGGAGGCGGAAGTAGAGGATCCCTTGGAACTCCAGCAACATGACGGCGTGGTGGTGGTGAAGAATCCCATGGTCAGGGCTTAGCCAAGCCGGAGACCATGGAATTGAGTAGCGGGTGGAGAGGAAATGAGGTGAGCAAGTGTGTTTTTGAAGAGGGAGGTCCAACCCCTCTTTATATAGGAGGGAGAGCCAGCCACTAATTTTCGGTGCCTCCACCTCTCCCCTCATCATTTTGTTGGAGTCTCCACTCAACCCACTCATTCTCTCATCAATTCCCACTCAAAATTCCAAGGGTTTTCTTTAATAAATAAATAAAACAATTTCATTTATTTATTTTTATTTGTTAATCCTATTAACAAACATTAACACTTACCCCCTTGAACTATTTGTTAATCAAACATTAACATATACCACCTTGAACTATTTCAATATTCCCTGAAACAATTCCGGTGACTATTTCAATATTCCCCGAAACAATTTTGGTGATGTCCAAACTTTTCTCGGATATTTCGTATCCTCTCAAATGCGTCATCGAAACTTAAGTGTGTCACCCTATGGTTCGTGAATAACATAGACAAGATCGAGACACCTCTCCGATCAATAATAAACAGCGGGATCTAGAGATCCGTGATGACTCCTATATATTCAACGATGACTCTCGTGATCGTGTGAACCATCAACGTCGTAATTAATCCCTTTGTATCCCGATATTTTACTTGTCCGAGATCAGATCATCGGTATCAACCATACCTTGTTCGATCTCGTTACCGACAAGTACTCTTTTACTCCTTTCCGTGATATGACATCCTTGTGACCTAGTCAAGTACTTGCAAGCGGTGTCGATGTGATATCACCGAGAGGGCCAAGAGTATATCTGTCCGTCATTTGGATGAATAAATACCACTCTTGATCCATGAGCCGCAACTAGTACTTTCCGAATACCTAACGGCACATTTATAGTCACCCTGTTACAGCGTAACGTTTGATGAGTTCAAAGCATCCTTCCGGTATCAGTGATTGACATGATCTCATGGTCTAAGGAATAAGTTACTTCGTATGCAAGATATAACAATATAAACGAAATTTCTTGATCGTATTGTTATGTTGATATTGGGTCTATGTTCATCACATAATTCTTCTAATGACATGACCCCGTTATTAACAACATCCAATGTTCATGATCAGGAAACCTTGATCATCTATTAACCAACGAGCTAGTTAAAAGAGAGGCTTTACTAGGAACCATTGTTTGTTTATTAAACACACATGTATCAACGTTTCCGGTTAATACAATTCTAGCATGAGAAATAAACATTTATCATAAACAAGGAATAAGATAATAACCACTTTATTATTTCCTCTCGGGCATATTCCCTTTAGACTCCCACTTGCACTAGAGTCAATAATCTAGTCTGCAAGCATTTAACACATATGGCGTTCCAGTGTTATTACCATGCTTCACATGTGGTAAACATCATAAAAAAAATCTGAACTGTTCAGGTCCTATTGTATTTGCATGCTCTTTGCCTAACACACATCACTCATTCTCTAATGAGATGGCTTTGTATATATTTGATCAATCGGTGAAACCTTAATTCCTCAGCTTAAACCAATGTCACTAACATTGTGAAAATGTAGCTTCATAGTGTCAGCATTCTTGGAAATTCACTAAGTTCAACAAAGAACTCCTTGACACAAAATACGCTTATTATTTCTTGTCAATACAACGATATACTTTAGCCTTTGTAGTATCCGCCACAATACTTTAATTTTGAAAATATTTCAAATCCAGCATGGAACTTTCTTCCAGCCAATTTTGCTACCCTTCATCACATATTTAATTGAGATAAAATTAGTTGAATATATGACAAGACTATTAGTGTAACATATTACAACAAATAGTTTAATATTACTATATAGGAAAACACATCCTTAGCATTTCTAAAATAACACAAGGATCTCTCCCAATGTTGTCTAATCATCATATGAATTATCCTGCTATAACATTTTATAGCATAGGACTCATCTGATTGTGTACATAGCATGGAACATGTAACTTAGAAATCTCAATTTCATTATGCTCATAATGTGTCAAAAACTATTGAATATTGCTCATTTGTTTTCCATGTGGCAAGAAATCCTTCTTATCATTTTGATATTGACTTACTTCAATATTTCATCTATTTAATTTTGGCTTCAATCATATCAGGCGCTTAAATCCATCTCTTATAGATATCGATGCCCAATATCTCCTAAGCCTTTCATCAATATAAAAATCTTAATTGTGTTAATTTAAAATACATATTTTCCAATCAACCATATGTCATCTACATAAAGCATTGGAAATATGTCATAGCACTCCCACTTAATTTCTTGTAACGTTACAAGCATCTTTATCGTTCATGATGGAATCAAACTCTTTTGATAACTTCATTAAGGTAAAGATTACAAACTTTGTTATGCTCACTTCAACTATTGAAGCGTTCATACGGCCATACCTTTCTAGCAACCTGTTGAATTTTTCAAAACTCGCAGACTGTGTCAATTACACATCCTTGATCAAAATTCTTTGAAAGGAAATTTGATTTTTGTTAGTCACCTGGCATATAATAAGATGTAGCTTTTTCTAGAACTATCGTCAATGAAAAGAAGCATCACTACGGAAGATCAAAATCTTGAAGTAGTCAACTCTTTGAAATTCGCCGAAAACATCTTTTCGACAAGTACAACTTTCAAAGGATGTAAGTATTCATGTCTTTGTTGCTATATAGACCCTTTTGCTATCATTAGACATCATGCCTTTCGAAAGAACAACCAAGTCACATATTTGATATTCATACATGGATACTATCGCGGATACAATGTCTCATAGACAATTTTACGAAGTCAGGGCCTATCAATTGCTTCCTTTATAAGGTCTAGGTCCTTCATTGTAAAAACAACACTTTACTCTGAAACCACAAGTTGGAACAAGTACAAAGTTTTAGGACTTTTGTGGTTCAGCTCGCAAACCCATTAGAAGTATCTACAACACATGTAGTGTCTTCTACTTTGTCAAAATAGCAAACCCCGGGAAAACTTCCAGTCTTGCATTACTCTTGACATGATAACGAAGATTCTCTAATCTCGTTTAGTTTGTACTGTCCCCCCACTCAGTTTTTTTGCAAGAACTACTTTATCGAGAAATCAACCCTTTCTGACAAACAACATTTGTCTTTGGTTCGGTGATAGGAGAAATTCCCAATGGATTCGTTGGGATAACCTTATATATGTATCCTATTTTAGTTGTAAACATTTTACACATGCTATGCATACCAAAATTTAAGAAAAAGACAATTTGGGTCATTACCCAAACCATATCTTATATGGTGTCAATTTCAATGCATCATGATGGCGCTCTTTTCAGTGTAAAAGCGGTTGTCTCTAATGTATAAACTACAAAATTATAATGGCATTTTTAGTAATCTTACCATGTCAAACAAGGTTTGATTTTGTCTCCTGAAAACTCCAAACTAATGTGGGGTAATTCGATTAGTATAAGTTGTAGAACAGTTCTGCAACTTCTCAGATGTTTTGCTAAACTTGTAGCTCAAACTTTATCCTTTATGATCCAATCATAAATACTTCATTGTCTTGTTACGATGATTTTTACTTCATACTAACAATAATTTGAACCAATTCAAAAATATCAAACTCCGTTCTCTTTAAATAGATATACTCATATATCTACTCAAATCATCGACGGAATTTTATGAAGGAACAATTAATCCACCACACATGACTACACATAATGGAATATATACATCAAAATGTATAATCTGCACTAAATTAGTCGTCCATTCTACTTTGGCCTATGAACGTAATTCTAGTCATCTTTTGGAAGAGGTCTCACAAGCGTCAATTTATTCAAAACAAAATGACTCCAGAATTCCATCAACATGGAGTTCCTTCATGTTTTCCTTTCCGATATGAACTAAAATGGTGGTGCCACAATTTAAGTGAAATTATTTTACGTCTTGCAACATTTAGCATTTAGTTTTATAGGTGTTTACTTTACCAACATGATTTATGTTAACGCATCGATCAATTAGTTTGAACAATCTAATTTGTTCTCACAAAAGACCAGAACAAAATAACAACTTATTAAGTTCTTAAAATAAATCTTGAATGTTTGGTTCGATACGACAATGAACACAATAAAACTTTATTTATGTTCTTGTCATGATCGATTCCACATTTACTACTAGTTCCATTTAGGCCCTTGTATTTTATGTATTGCGTTTCTTTGCATGACAACTCATACCAACCAATCTAGTATCAAAATACCCAAAAAAAATACTTTTTTAACTAGTAATACATCTATAACTTGTATATCAAGCATATACTCCTGTGATGGACTTTTCCAGTTATCTTATTTTGTGCCAAATATCATCTTGTAATTCTATTTTCAATATTCCTTTTTCTTTAAAGAAGAATCACTCAATATCAAACAATGCTAGTCGTACTAGCACATTTTCCTTGGCGTGTTAGTCATATACTATCACTCATTGAGTGATACATTGAGTTTGATTGTTCTACTAACATCACCATATTAATAGCATTCTTCCAGATTCCACTCTTAGAAATCTGCAAGCAAGGTAAACGATTTTTATCCATACTTTTAATCCATCCCATCATAACAATTTTATGATTAAGCTACTATAGCTTGAAGGAAGGAATTTAGAGGATAATTTTTAGCGCCCAACTTCTTGGAATATTCAAATGCCTAGCGTCTTCAATCATTGCATATATTCAAATATTATAAGCATACATTGTCACACTAAATTATACTCAGTCATGTTGCCACAGATAAGTTTCTAGATATCAATATATCTTTCCTTGATTGGTTCTAAAAATAATTCTTTTCTGTTTCTAAATCACCTTGATCAACAAAACATTCTTTTGAAGATAAAGTAATATGGAAGCACCCATGACTATTGATTATAAGTAGGAATTATTTGCTCTCTAGATCAATCATTAATCATATGAAGCTAGGTAGGAAATACCAAAAATCTACAATAGGACACAATTTTAAATTTCACTAATACAGTACCAATCTAAATGGTTTTTACCAGATCATAATAGCTGTATCTCAATTAATAATATAAGTGTAAGGTAGTTTGTGGATGCCAATGAATACTACAATTTGTGCAAATTCACTTTGATTGGTTGTTCATGATAAATAGGTTCAACTTAATTCAAAATTACTACGTGAACTCCCACTCAAAAACAACATCCCTCTAGTCGTTTTAGTGATTACACGAACCAAATTCATTACACAAAAACCGATCATCACGTGAGATGATGTAGCTTCAAAGGAGAACATGGACATGTTCATCATATCATCCATATGACTCATGCTTTACCTTTTGGTTACGTGTTCTGAGGCCATGTATGTACATGCTAGGCTCGCCAAGTAGAACTGTAGTATTGCGTGTGTTCCGAGGCCATGTCTGTACATGCTAGGCTCGTCAACACCCGTTGTATACGAACGTTGAGTCTGTCACACCCGATCATCACGTGGTGTCTCGAAATGACGAACTTTTTTAACGGTGCATACTAAGGAAGAACACATTATTACCTTGATATTAAATGAAAGCGATCATCTTATAATGCTACCGACGCTATCTAAGCAAAATAAAATGCATAAAAGGATTAACATCACATGTAAGGATAATGTGATATGATATGGTCCTTCTTGCACTTGATCGCCATCTTGTGCATCACGGTATGATCTCCATCATTCCACCGGCGTGGCAACAATGTTCATGGCACCTCCATTTTGATTGTCCATCAATAATAAGACAACCATCACTACTAGGAAAAGGCCTATAGCCGCATCCCCTAGCGCCGGCGCACATGCATTCGTCTGCGCCAGCGGTATGTACCACCGGCGTGCAAAATGTTGGTGCACCGGCGCTAGCTCGTTACCCCCGATGCGCACGCAGCGCCCTGCGCCGGCACTAAAGGTGTGTCACCCCGCCACCTCTGATTAACATACCCCCGGCGCCCCTCTTCCCTGCGCGCCGGCGGTAACTGCACTTACCCCCGGCGTGTTGTGGGGCCAGTGCACCGGCGGTAACCCAGCACTTACCCCCAGCACCCTTGGATGCCTACGCGCCGGCGGTAAGTCCAGGCTTTTCCTCTCCGCAACCCCAAGTGGACCGCCTTTTTATTTTTCTAAACCTAAACGAAAATGATAAAATGTTCAAAAAATAAAATCCTTTGATCTGTGGGTAGGTTGTAGTGTCTAGTTGGTATAGAAATTTTGAAATATGAATTTTGAACTTTTATGCAAAATTCAAAAATAAAACGTAAAACGGGCATAACTTTTGCATACGACGTCAAAAAAACGCGATCAATATATCAAAAAAATCTTGAGAAAATTTCTAATCCAACCTCACTCGCCTTCGGCCTGTGAGGTTTTTTTAGAATCAGAAAATTCCAAAAGGAAAACAAGTTATTTGAGGCAGACTAAATTTTCCTACATAATCAAATTAATAAAAAAAAATCAAAATTCAAAAAAAAAATGAATTTTTTTTTAGAAAAGATAATAAGGGTATAAAATTTGGATTCCTCGTATTCTTATGATCAATTTAGACATATCATTTGTCGAATTTGGAATTACGGATCTGTAGATATGATGCAATAGTTAAGAAGATTAATAGTACTATGCTTATAAGAAAGAATTAGGTGTTCCTAGGTAGAGTAGTGGGATGGAACTAAGAAGTTAAGCGTGCTCGGGCTAGAGTAGTGGGAGGATGGGTGACCGAGTGGGACGTTGACCAAAGTTGACAAAGGGGACCTAGAATGGTAGAGAAAAAATTCAAATAAATCAAATATATGTTTTAATTTGTTTTGGAAAAAAAATTAAAAATTGTTAAAAATTCCAAAAAACAATTTTCGAAAAATAAATTCCGAATGTTACCGCCGGCGGGTGGGATGTTGGTGCGCCGGCTGTAAGTTTTTTTTACCGCCGGCGCAGTGAGCTTGCGTGCTGGCGGTAACTTTTTACCACCGGCTTGAGCATCGCCGGTGCGCGCCTATGCGCCGGCGGTAAGCCCATTTTGTGCGCCCGCGGTAAGCCATTACCTAGTAGTGCATATGGATCTCTTCCGTCATATCAATAATTTACAAAAGAGATCATCTCATAATCAAATTTGTAACATTGACCATATCACATCACATGTCGAGCAAAAACTAGTTAGACGGCTCTAATTTATTTTTGCATATTTTACGTGGATTAGGAATTTCGAAGATAGAACTGTTCTACCTACGAACATCAACCACAACGTTGATAATCACATTTTCAACAACCCTTCGTAGATTAGATCTTAACTATAGTTGGAAAAATGGACAACCCCTCAGCCACAAGTGAGACAGGTCCCGCGTACATAGTACACGAAAAGTTTATCTAGGGCAGCTTCATCCAACTATGCCACTAAGATCATAAAATACTAAAGAAGGTAATAACATGATCATCAACACCCACATACACATATGTGTTCTACCCATACAAAACATCTACGCATAGATCTGGCTCTGATACCACTGAAAGGGTCGTTGCATACAAAACAAAAAACTTTCCTACGCGAGAGACACCTGAAAGGCCAAGATCTAACCTAGGAGATGAAAGCAACAGGCATAGAGAGGGTCTTAAGAAGAACATGCCCTCAAAGACAAAAAGTGTTATGAGATCAAGTCTCGTTGTTGGCGTAGCCGTACTCACAATGATCCCGAGAGCGAGAAGATGTGCACCGCAATCCGGCGGTGCCTCCGAGATCGGTCACACGTACGGTTGATGACGACCTCCGTTCCCTCGATCCAGAGGGGAAGCAGAAGTAGAGGATCCCTCAGAACTCCAGAAGCACGACGGCATGGTGGTGGTGAAGAATCCTACGGCTAGGGCTTCACCAAGCTGAGATCATGGAATTGAGCAGCGGGTGGAGAGGAAGTGAGGTGAGCAAGTGTGTTTTTGAAGAGGGAGGTCCAAAACCTCTTTATATAGAAGGGGGAGGCAGCCACGAATGTTTGGTGCCTCCACCTCTCTCCTCATCATTTGGTTGGAGTCTCCACTCAACCCACTCATTCTCTCATCAATTCCCACTCAAAATTCCAAGGTTTTCTTTAATAAATAAATAAATCTATTTCATTTATTTATTTTTATTTGTTAATCCTATTAACAATCATTAGAACTTACCCCCTTGAACTATTTGTTAATAAAACATTAACATATACCACCTTGAACTATTTCAATATTCCCCGAAACAATTCCGGGGACTATTTCAATATTCTCCGAAACAATTTTCGTAATGTCCAAACTTTTCTCCGATATTCCATATCCTCTCAAATGCGTCATCTGATCTTAAGTGTGTCACCCTACGGTTCGTGAATAACATAGACATGATAGAGACACCTCTCCGATCAATAATCAACAGCGGGATCTGGAGATCGGTGATGACTCCTATATATTCAACGATGACTCTCGTGATCGTGTGAACCATCAACGTCGTAACTATTTGATGACTCAAAAGTGCAGGAGATCAATTGTAGTACCTTTCCATAAGTATTTGAGTGTCGAACCCACGAGGAGCTGAAGGTAAGCTATCTATTCTCTAAAGCCCTATAACCCTCTTATATGGCTGTTTATGCAAAGCAATAAGTTTGACTAAAAGGAACTAACTAATTAAAAGCAAGTGACGTGGAGTGTGGTTTGTCTAGTAACTACTGAAGCAAGTTTAAAATGCAAGTAATCCTAAAGCAAGTTTCTAAGCAAGTTTCACAAGTAGCAAGCAGCAAATATCTCAAGTATCTCAAGTAAATGATCTACAACCCCTTATGATGGATCATGTGGCCAAGTAAATGAGTGCACAAGATTGATTAAGACATAAAGTCCCACCATAGCCTTACGTTCTAAGGCCCCCTATATATATATATCCCCCAATAACTTAACTTTGTGGCTCGGTCTCAGGTTACTGTCACTCCCAAGTCACCACCACTCCATTATGCTACCGGTGATCACCTTACATGCATTCCCCAACATATGCGTGCACTCATATATTGTACATAAAGACAATCATAGAAGATAAAAAACTTGTATGCAACCAATCAACGAACTATTTCACCATTGCCAAGAACAATTCACTACTCAAACATAGACGGGGAGACACAATACATCAAGGGAATATAGTATTGCATCATACATCATGTTTTCCAAGAGATTACAGTGGAGAGATGGAGTTGATCTTGCTGTAGATGTTGATGATGAACACGCCGGAGGGGGGTGGAGCCCTCCGGGGGTGATCCCGGCGGCGTTTCCCCCCTCCGATTTTCTCCGGCGGCAGCCTTATGTCTCTTTGTTTCGTGGTTTCGTCTCTCGGCGCCGCCCCCTCTCGAAAAGGCCAGGGGACCCTTTATATAGTCATTTTTAGGTCACGAGAAACTCGGGAGAAAAAAGATCGGCGGCATCGGAGCCACGGGGGCAAAAGGGGGGCCCTACAAGCGGCCAAGGAATCTGGCCGCGTGGAGGGTCCTCTTTTCCACCTGGTTGGCCTTTTGGCCCTTTACTTTGGCCCATGGTCTTCGTCTCAAAAATTCTGAACCGTGCTCTTTGTCCTTGCCCTTTTTGGAGTCCCGAAGCTCTCGGAAAGTCTGAAACACTAAAAAGTACGTTTTCTGGAAAAACTGGGTTAGAACCAAAAGAAGGGGGATTGTTCAGAAAATCCCCCAAATCATTAAAAACATGAATATAAGTTGCTAATATGTAGGAAAAACAAGTAATAACATGCAAAGTTCATGTATGCATTTTACATGCATCAACACCCCAAGCTTAACCCATCACTAGTAGGAAATAGGCTACCAGTGACGAACAAAATCTAGCTACCGCTAGCGAACAAGGGTTCGCCAGCAGTACACCGCCAGTGGTAGCAGGGCACTGCTGGCGAACAGCGCTTCGCCAGCGGTAGTGCATGTTACCGCTCGCAAACAGAGCCTTGTTCGCCAGCGCTAGGTTCGCTAGAGGTAGCTAGCTTGTTCGCCAGCGGTAGTGGTTCGCCAGCGCTAGATCCCATGTTCGCCAGTGGTAGTGTTGGCCAGCGGTAGCTATTTAGTTCGCCGGCGGTAAGTCTCCCAGGTTTGTATTTTTTTTTTGTATAACAGTTTGTATATTCTGGTATTATACTATACAGGTCCAAATACATTCAATTTATGTAATTTATAAACTTCACACATATAAATCACTCTTAGATACATATGCATCCATCCATAACGAATTTAAAACATTGATAACGAAATTAACACATCGATACATATGCATCCATCCAATTCTCATAAGTATGAATACACATTGATCTCAATAACACGTTTATGTCGGAAGATTTCGAACCCAAAATATAGCCATCTAATTAGTTCAACGATTAAAAAGGTATGACGACATCTATACAACATACGCGCGATATAGAGATCAATCGCAAAGAAGACTGTATATACGGTCCGCCTCCGCTTTAGCTTCCGCCTCCGCTTGCGATCTTTCGCTAGGGCCAGCGCGCCGTCCACTTCTTCATCTCTCTGTAGACCAAGATAAAAGCATTAGACCGGTAAAGGAAATCACAAGTTCTTATTAGGAGCAATTCGTACCGAACCGAATACATACCGTCGGTCATTTCTTCTTCGCTGTTGTGATCTTGTGTTTCTTCACCGGAGGGAACGGAAAAGCACCTTCTAACGAGTTGAACGGTCTCTCGTCAGCCTGCTCCAGTACACATCGGCGCAACTCATCGTTAGACGGTGGGGAGTTCCAGCTGAAGACCGAGTCCTTAGTTACTACGTTCCTATAGATGATGGAGCAGATTTTGCGCTGGAGGCGACCAAAGTTTTGTCTGATTTCAGCATCAGACCATTCGACGATGCTCCGAGACCATTTGTCCACAACAGACATGTATTGTAGACTGTGTTGGTCCTTCACGATCTCCGTCATGTGTTGGAGGAGGTACCATGCCTCCATATGGCCGCCTGGCGCCTGCTTGGGGCAGGGAAACTCAGTTTTGTGTCTGAACACATATTTTCCTTGAATTTGTTTCATTCTGTCACAGTATCCTTCCGCCCTGATGTATCCGTCCATAGCATCATTGAGAACAGACTTGATGAGGGAGTAGTTCTTCTGCTTCATCGTACTCCCGGAGTCGAGATATACTGCGTGCGCGTGTCTCGGGTAGAGCATGATGATGGTGCCGTATTTGTTTCTGCGCAAAACAGGAGTCCATATATATATATATATATATATATATATATATATATATATATATATATATATAATCCTCAAAAATTGTGTATGCGCAAACTAATGTAAAGATGGGAAATATAACTTACTCGGGAAAGTAAGGCACGAGGGTGATCCTCTTGTGTGTATAATTAGTGAGCAACACTTGTTCGAGGTACTTTGTCGCTTTTGCCCTACCCTTGGGGTTGTTCAAGTACATGTCGTGCATGTAGTAGGGGTCTGCTAGCCCGATGTTTTTGACATTCTCTATGGATAGCTGATGCGCCAAACTGAGCGTAAACAGACGGACGATTGACGAGTGGAGGGATTTCATGTGGAACATCCGAAAAATGTCGTCAAATCTCACGATGATCTTGTTTGTGTTGCCTTCAGTGACAAATCCCACCGTAGATGGCACCTTTGCGACCAAAACCGGCAGCGTTGGATTTTTCTCTAAGAGAAGCGTCCCCTCCATATATAGAATACTGTCATGGACGCTACGCATATCACCTGATAGCAAGGAGACCAACCTCGGCGGAAGCATCGGTTTGCCCAACTCATGGATCTGATGCCAGTCGGTTATGGGTATCCTGTCCAATACACGTCATGTCTGCGGCTTAGACTTGGTCCCCTCCACCGGTTGGCTCATCGATGCAACGGCAGAACTCTTCTTAGTTCTTTTCCGTGCCGTCTTCTTAGGCTGAGTCTGATGAAATACATCTGCTACCGCCTCTTTGAGGGCATCCTGGCTGATGACTTGTTGCTCGGGGACTGCCGGTTCTTGAGAAGAGAAAAGACGCTTTGTGCATCGTTATTTATCCGCTTCCTCCGCTGGCAAGAGAAGTTGATCAAGATCATCCAGGCCGGGCGCCCCCTCGTAAGGATCGTCGACGAGGTAGTCATTGGACTTTGCAGGTGAGAAATCCTTGTGTTGGCTCGGGTGCCCCGACCCCTGGACCGGTGTTGGAGTGTTGACAGGAGTACTTTCCAAACGAATTAGTGATTTCGGCCAGCTCAATGGCCAAACCAAGCATTGCTCCAGGTTCAACTCGCTGTCGGCTGCGGGTGGTTGGTTCGGAGGATCGAGAGCACCGCAACCAGGGGGCCACGTTCTGCGCAGCAGGCGCCACGACGGGGGCCACGTTCTGCGCCGCTGGCTGCACCATTTGGGCTATGTTGATCTCGAGGAGCGGCCCTTGTCCTCCACCTGCCATCCACGGTGCTAAGGACTGAGCGACGGACGCACAGATGGTAGGGAGGAGCTCATTGAGCCTCTCGTTCACAAGCTCGTCGACCGTCTTTTCCGGGGCCTTGTTTCTCTCCTTACGCTTCTCCTTGGTGTCCGGGTAGTAGTGCGCATGCCGATGACCCTTTCCGAGGCCATGCACATGGCCACGATGCGGCTTCTTGTCAAGGGGCACTCCCTTCATCGCGTTAAGCGCCCTAATGAAAGGGGTGACATACGGGTCCTTGTTCGTAGTCGCCGAGGACCCCCCGTCAGATTGAGATAGGCGTTCTTTTTCTTGTTCCTCGAGATACTTATTCTCGAGCAGCTTGACATTCTCGTTCAACATAAGATCGCCGGGCTTTTTGGGATCTTCCCTATAATGGGCCCTGACAAAATTTCTCACATGCGGGTCGGTGATCTTGTCAAACGGGTTCGGCCCTTCTCTCTTCGCATCCTCCTTAGCCCAGACTTTCAGCTTCCCAAGGTAACCCCGGCTTCTGAGATTGTGAGGGCCAATGTTCTTTTTTCGCTGGTCTTTCCCCCATTTACTCAGCGCCACCCTTTCTGGTTTGAGTTCGTCGATCTTGAATTGGGCCAAGTCTTCCTCGGAAATGGAGGGCCACATCTTATGGATCTCATCGGAACCGTTACCCTTCGCAATCATCTCCCGCAAACTGGATCTCCAAGTCGTAAACGCCTTGGCGAACTTTCCCAGTGCTAACGAGTTGACCAGATTCTTCTTCAGGTCCTAGTTGTCGTAAGGATCCGGGAACTTGTACCTCATGTGCAGCTTCTGAATCAGCAGGGCGGCCATAGCCTTGTTTTCTTTATCTCTGAGGTGCTCCATATTAACATTGCCGAAGTCTTGAGCTATGCAACCTATCTGGTTTCCATAGCCCTTGGCGTAACTCTCCGGCTCGAGGGGAGCACCGCTCTTGGGGTCCACTACCGTGAACTCTTCCCGGATGGTGGCGAGCATCTTGTGCCGCCTATCTTTGCGCTTAGCCGACGCCTCGCTACCGGAGGCGGTATCCCCGGTACCACTACCGGTTTGATCACCTTCTGCGCCCGATGTATCGTTGCGCGGCTCTAGCTCCTGGCGAACGGTTTCGTCCATCTCGTCGTCTGCATCGTCGCCCTGCATCTCTAGATCCAGGTGCGGATCTACGGGTCCTCCTCCGGCGCTAAGCATAGAAAGCCATGCATTGTCGTCCCCGTGTCCGAGACCAGAACCACCCGCCTCGTCGTTGTGAGCCATATCTAATGAAGGAGAGAAAACCCGAAATAAGTTCAACCAACTCTTAATGCCAGAACGTTGGCACTATTCCGGGAAGTGCCGACAGATGGAGGTTGACCACGACCTTTCCCTTGCTTCGCCTATTTTATGAGTCGCTCCGAGTAGAGATGGACCGCCAATAGGGAGTGGCCATCTCCTGCCGGGTCTCTATCATTGTGCGCAATGCTCGACGGTTACCTACCCGCAGAGCGCCGATACACCACCACGTCCTAGTTTTGAAAACGTTTTGATATCCCCGCAAATCCAAATGGAAAGCCCGAACTAGGCAACTCATGGAACAAACTAGGCAAGTTGAGACCGAGGGGAATCTAAGCCCCGTGTGGATGCACGCTCAGTCTTGGCTCGAAGACGAGAACTCGCTCCTAGGGGCATGAACGAGACAACCACCACAGACCCTCTGTGGTTTCGTCATCCACACCTTTAAGTCATGTTAAACAAGATCTCTTAACTTTCCACAACATCCTACCATACTAGATTCATTCGCAACTCTGGTTCATCAACCGGATGGAGCAGAGATCAATAGACATGTATGACTAAGCATGGCATAATTGAGGCTCTGGCGATACACATAAACAAATCCTATGTCTGCTAGGAGGATTGAATCGTGATGTCTGGGTTATGCAAATAAATAGGATAACTCTATCTATTGACTCAAGATACATTGGAACCGAATGCATTTGTACGAGAATGAAAAGTCTTTCGAAATCATATATGGGCAGATAAGAGGTTATGCTTGCCTTGCTTCAAGAAAACCAGAGAAAGTCTTCAGGAATAAGTGCTTGACTTGTCGGTTAGGATCAAGTATTCTCCATTGGAGTTGTTGGCCTTCTCTTCGGAGTCACGTTCTACCGTGGGGGAACAAACATCGAAACAAGAAAAACAACATTCAACACATGGCATCGATGCAATGCGCAATATGTATGCATGAGCAAATTAATGCACTTAAAGATAAGCCCTAAACATGCTTGTTGGGTTTCTAGGGTTCATATGACAGTTAACCATTTTTACTGAACTTATCCCGAAATAGACCCCGGAGGGGGTTTCGGGCAGTTATGAAAGTGAGTACAATTTTAAAAGCTCAAATTTATTTGAAAACATCATAACTAGATTTAATTTGTCATTTTGATCAATTTGGTATATAACTTTTAATTTTCTAATTTTATTGAATAAAAACTTAATTTTCTATTTTTGAATGAATTAAAAAAATTCAAATAATGTTCAAAAATCAACTTTCTCAAACATGATTGAAAATGGTATATTCAGATAGAGTACACTTTTCTGATCATTGCTATACCTTACTTTTATTTTTCTGAGGTATAAAACATTAGTTATTAACCTATTAGAAATAATCATTTTTCTGGAAATAAGAAAAATGGATTATGACGTCAGGCAGACGTCAGGATGACATCAACAATGGCTACAGAGGCTCTGCCCTCGCTCAATCGCGCGACAGGGCGCGAATCCGACGAATTAAACTCACTCATCGCGGAGAGGAGGCGACGGGAAATCTAACGATCGGTGGAGGTGACCAAATGGTCACCGGAACTCACGCCGGCGAGCTGGGGCGCGGCGGCGGACGGCGGACTTCAGCGAGGAGAGGAACCAGAGGGGTAGGGAGAAAACGGGGAGAACCGGGAGACTCACCACGGAGCGGTGGTGCTCTTGGAAGGGTCGAGGGCACACGGGAGGGTCGGTCGACGGCGAATCGGCCGCGGCGGGCGACGGACGGAGGCGGGGAACACGGCGTTGATTCCGGCGATTTGCGGCTTCCCGGGAAGCGTGAGTGCTTGGGGAGGCAGAGAAGAGGACGGCGGAGCTGAAGGTGAAAACTGCCAGGATCGGCGTGGCCTGTACCGGCGGCGCCATGGAGGTTAACCGGAGCTAGGGTTTCGGTAGGGCTTCGTTTTCTTCCGGACGCGATACAGAGAGAGAGGGAGTGCGGCAACCGAGTGAGGGAGGGAGGAGGAGTCACGGCATCGTCCTGGCATCCTCATCCGCAGGGCAACACACAAGCAGGAGGTGGCAGCACCGCGCCGACGTCCTCCTCGTCCTTCTGTCAAGAGGAAGAAGAAAGAAAGAAACCAGAACTTGAAAACCCCCTGGAATTTTTAGATTTTACAAGGAGGTCCTTCTGAGCTTTAAACTGAACAGAAAACAGACGTTTTCAGGGCCTTTTTGCAAAAACAAAAATTTGCAAAAATGATATTTGAAAACCTTACAAAATTTCCAACCTCACCATGTCTTTGCTTTCCAAATTTGAAAATGTTTTTATAACAAAATTTGGGTGATCAGTTTAAGTGGTTTCTGGGCAAGTTTCATTTAAATTCAAAATTTAAATTGTTTCAAAATTCTTTCATGCATGAATGAAACGAGCACAACACAACAAACCCTATTGTAGCAAAACAGGGATGTTACAGATGTCAAGGAGTGTATGCATCCAAGGTTTAGTTGTTGGCAAGAAAAGCTACCGTCCCCACGTGGGACATTGGTCCTTACAATTCATTGCTAACTAATACGGTACTATATTTGATATAATTATTTTAGTTTTCCAAAGGGGTCTTACATAAATTGGATTTTTTTATCAACATTATTTGATAGTGAGAAAAATATATATCGGCCGGATATATGGGATGTCGTGTGCTATCCAAAATATCTAGGAGGGCGACCTTGATGTTAAACAATACAAACCTCCTAGGGAAGTGGCTATTTAAGCTACTTACTGAAGATGGTATTTGGAAAAAAATTGGCAAAAGGAAGAACATTGTCTCAAATGCTCTATCATAGGTGTATTTGAAACCTGAAGACTCACACTTTTGGTCTGGTCTTATGGCGACGAATAAACATTTCTTTCGCTTTGGAACATTGAATATTAAGGACATATCGTAGATTAGATTCTTGGAGGAAAATTAGTTAGTAAACACCACCCTCCGAGAACAATATACAGCTATCTATAATATTGGACATAATAAAAGCGATACAATAGCTACAATAGCTAAGGTTATGTTGTATTCGCCACTAAATGTGACGTTTAGCAGCTATCTGATTTGACCTAGACTTGCGACTTGGAATCCTCTCGTAGGGAGATTCTCTTTGGTCAAGCTGTCTCAAGGGCCGGATGGATATCTCTGGAATTTACATGACAATGTAAAGTTCACAGTGGATTCCATTTATAGAGCGTTGGTTCACCCTAACATGCCAGTTGATGATAATAAGAAAATTTGGAAGATGTGGTTACCGCTAAATTTTAAAATATGTGTGTGGATAATTGAAAATGTATTATGATAATCAAAGACAATCATGTTAAACACAAACAGCATATAAGTAAAAAAAATGTGTTTTATGTCCACACGAGGACACCATGAAACACTTATTATGCGACTTCAAGGTTGATCGTTTTAGTTGGTCATCCATCCATATTGCTTCTTACTTGTATCCACCATGTTGTGTTGCAAAAATTTCTGGAAATTGATTACATGGTATAGACCACAAGTTTAGAACTCTTATTATGGTGGAAGCGCTAGCCGTAATATGGTCACTTTAGTTTTGTAGAAATGAAAATATTTATAAGGATAAAATTCTTCTCTCATAAAGGTAATTGACCGCCGCACCATTTTACTCCGTTCGTGATCCACATTACAATGTGTGGAAAATTGAGAACTTCTTACGGAGGTGTCTGCATGACTGGAAGATATGGAGAGAGATATTTTTATTCGAAATGGATGGCCGCATGATCTTTGGATTTACTCACGGTTTAACATACATTTTACTGTTTCCTTGTGTACTTGCATTTCGATGGTGTTTTTATTTTCTTGGTTATTTGCTCGCGCATGTGTGCTTCCTACTTTAACAGTCGGGTGTAATGCATAAAACTATTCAGTAACAAAATGCCCTTTATCTGAAAAAAATCGGTCCACACAATACACAATGATATTAGCGGTAGCAGGAAGGCCATGTGCCACGACATGCATTGGAGCTAGCTAATTTCGGCGCACGAAGCTTTCTTGGCCC